>SJXQ01004902.1:0-279348 GCA_006408695.1 Aepyceros melampus | reverse complement strand
CCTTTCTGTTATCAGCCAGTTCTCATGGCGATCAGCAAGAAGCGACCGCCTTCTTTCCTTAACCACCACGTGGTCCTGGCTGCCCTCCTCCTCTCGTGAAGAAAGCAAGCGCAATAATGGTGCCTTCCCGCCAGCGCTTCCTGCCCTTCACTGCCCATCTCGGGCAGCCCCTCTCCTCTGTCTAAGGGACCGCCCCTGACCCCGGGGCCGTCTACACAAGAGCGCCGCAGAGTGTGTGTCTTCAGCATGCACGTCACAGCCCACGGGCGTCTCCACGGGGACATCTACCAAGCGTCTCAAACACCACAAACGAAACCACGCCTGAAATCCTTCTTTCCAGGAACTGGCTGTTCCCCTTCGGTCAGGAAACGGCGATTCCAGTTCCAATTCTCAGGCTGAAAGCTTAGACACCTTCCTGACTCCGCCCTTCCCCACCCCCCGACAGGAGCCCAGCAGCAGGTCACCACCAGTGCCTCTAACACGACCCTAATCTTTGTATTTCCCAGTTTTCACAGCCATCCAAGTTCAAACAGGATCAGCGGTAACAGCTTCCCGACCACTCTTCCTGCTTCCAGACTTCCTTCACAATCCATCCGGCATCCAACAGCCAGAATGTGTTTGTTGAAGATGTGTGTCAGCTCACGCTGCCCCTTTGCTCTGGAACTCTCTGCGAGCTGCACGTCGCACAACACAGAGGCAAACGGAGCACTCCTGCAGAGCTTGGGGGCTGCACGTGCCCCTCCCTGGCCTCACCCCTGAGCTCCTCGCGCCATGCTCTCCCTGAAGCTCTGGCAGCCCTTCTCTGTCACCAGAAACATCCAACCCATTCCTAGGTCAACACTGCTCTGGCGGCAGTTCCCTCCACCTGGGAGACTGCAGTGAAACCTCCTCTTTCCTGCCTCTGGGTCTCACGTGAGTACCGTCTCCTCACCTGCCTCCCCTTCACAGTGCCTACCGCTATCCGCAAACATCCGAGCTGCTTATTTACCTGCTCACTCCTACCCTTTCCTTCCCCAAACAGACATTCCACACGCTTACACAATCACTGTCTGGATCACTGCCTGTCTGGTTCACTGCCTAAAATGTTTTGTTAGATTTGTTTTTACCTGCTTGGTCAATTTCCGCTTCAACTTCTAGCTTTAAGAATACATCTTCCAAAGTCGTCATGGAGACACCATAAGAAATAACACCTAAGTTTGAATGACTGTCTAGAGCAGAAAATAAGCCTAAAAGGAAAAAAATGAAAGAACTTTGTGTAGCTAAGCATACTGTCACGAATGACTCTAAAATGTCCTTTAAAAGTAATACCTGCTCACTCCTACCCTTTCCTTCCCCAAACAGACATTCCACACGCTTACACAATCACTGTCTGGATCACTGCCTGTCTGGTTCACTGCCTAAAATGTTTTGTTAGATTTGTTTTTACCTGCTTGGTCAATTTCCGCTTCAACTTCTAGCTTTAAGAATACATCTTCCAAAGTCGTCATGGAGACACCATAAGAAATAACACCTAAGTTTGAATGACTGTCTAGAGCAGAAAATAAGCCTAAAAGGAAAAAAATGAAAGAACTTTGTGTAGCTAAGCATACTGTCACGAATGACTCTAAAATGTCCTTTAAAAGTAAAAAACGATTGAATTTACTGTGCTACCACCGCGGTTCCCAAACTTTCTGGTCTCAGAACCCCTTCAACATTCCTGCAAATTGCTGAGGACCCCACGGAATGCTTGTTTAAGGACATGTACCTATTACATGTGAACCATGACATCAATTAAAACTAAGGAATGTTTTACAGACAGAATGATAGGCAGAGTACAGTAAGTTAATATGTACACTTCAGTTAATTAGTGATTCCTTGAAACTAATTCAACATGGAAAATTTCTGTCTAACTTTAGGAATGTGATGGGATTCTGTATAACTTATTTTCAGCAGTAGTATCCTTATGGTTATTAAGAGATCCCTCAACAGATAAAGGAGATTGAGCTTGAGTTCCTCATCAGAATGCAGAAAATCAAGGCTATAAATAATTCAAGAGTTTACTGTATAATAATGTAGTTCATTATGAAATCATGAAACTGAAAAGGCAGTTGAGGGCTTACACAACCATATATGTGTGTGTGTGTTGTATGTGTGTGTGTTGTGTGTGTACACAAATGTGTACACACACATCTGCATATGTGTGTGTCCACATGTGTGTGCATGTTTGTGTGCATGTATGTATATTTATATTCTTATTCCCAGGGGACCTACAAACAGAGGGAGCAGTTTCCTTCCTGATAACGCAAGTAATTATTTACATAGGTTAACATACTAGTTAGGAATGTCTTGCATGACATTAATGAAAAAAGAAACGCTGGTTTACAGCATTTCTGGTTTCCAAAAGTAAAAGCAGAAACAGAATATTAATGCTGGGTCCCTGGGAGCATGTGAATATTACACAGAAAAATAAACCAAGTGACAACCAAGTAAATTAAGAGAACTGGTCCCCAAGGCAGGATCTTAGTTTAGCAATCATGAAGCCAGGAGTAGGGAATACCTGAAAATTTGTCCATGTCCTTGAAGGGCAAGCTGTACACAAGTTGCTGCTCATTCTGTTGTAACAAAGTGGCCGCAGGTATGTGTTGTTTAACCAGAGAAGAAAGAGATTCTGTGGCACAGTATCTGTCTATGTACATGCTGGAGAAAACCCAAAACCATCATTTCTTATGATGACTCTGAACAGCCCAACGTAAATTCTGAATGCTTTAAGCAAAAGTCTGTGCCATAGGGCTTCCCTGCTGGCTCAGTGGTAAAGAATCCAACTGCCAAAGCAGGAGACAGGGCTTTGATCCCTGATCCGAGAAGACCCCACGTGCCCGGGAGCAACTAAGCCGTGTGCGTCACAAGTCCTGCGCCTGTGCACAGAGGCTGGGAGCCACACGACCGCAGCCTAGCGCCCTAGAGCCTGCTCCGCAACGAGACAGGCCACGGCAGTGAGAAGCGGGCACACTGCAGCGAAGCGCAGCCCCTGCTCCCGAAAATAGGGGAAGCCCGCACAGCAGGGAGACCCTGCGGCCAAAACACTTAGTAAACAAGTAAAAATAACTCAAAAGAAACGAAGGAACGATACCTCAGCCGGTAGCCAATTCCCCATTTGCTTTTGAGAAACATTGAAGAACCAACACATTTTAACATTCCTTGTGATATGACAGCCTTCCTATCTGCAAAGAGAGATTGGCGTTTCAATTTTACCATCTGTGACAGCATTAATAACTAGCATTTGCATTTTCTGGATTATCCTATGAGATACCAATGTTAATATGGTAAATTATCACATCAATTATCATCACATTGTTATGACAACTTCCTTCACGTCAGAACCACTGAGTGTGTCCCGGGCGATTCTGTGGGAAGGGCCCCCTGGAAGTGGGTCTGGTTCCCACGCAGGGTCAGCAAAGCCTCTGCTCTCTGCTGACCCTGCCCTGCACCCTGTCCGCTTCACTGTAGTAACTCAGGCTGGGAGTGGGACTGCGTGGGGTCCTGTGAGCTTTCGTGGCAGATTACCGAACCTGGAGGGTCAGGGGCTTGCCCCCAACACAAAAGCATGTGATTTTAAAAGCAGTATAATACCTTTTTGGTGAAAAACACACAATTTATTTACTCCTCAGGATTTAGCATTTCTATGTCTAATTCCCATTTGGCCCCAAGACCTCATCCTTTAGAAAAGCAAGTAAAGCATCTCACCAGCTAGAATGTCGGCTTCATCCATGAAGTGAGTGCTGAACACAGTCACCCGGTCCGCTTTCCTGTGTTTCAGAAGATTCCAGACAATGTGACGAGAACACGGGTCCATCCCAGCTGTTGGCTCGTCCAACAGCAGCACCTGCATACAGAGGGTTGGGGAGGACAGGAAGCCTCAGGAAAATGAAAGTGTATAATATCTACGTGGACCCTGAAAAGGCTCCGCATTTAAATTACCGTATTAAAATGTATTAGATCTGAGTTTTTCACTCATACGTGAGTCAGCATCCATTTAAAGGTGATCAGTTTGGCATGTGAATCCTTTCTTGGGTTTTAATTGTAAAAGACCAGTGTCTGTGAGATAGAAGTCATAGTACAGTAACAACCATACTACAAATAAACTGGGAAACGAAACACTGAAAATAAACTGAGAAACGACACTGAGTGTATCGCTTTTGGCTAAACAGTTTGTAGATGTAACAACCACTCATTAGAGAATTATGTTCTATATTAGCTCAAGGAAAGCAGTTTAAGACTATTTTTCGTTTCAGAAACATGGAGGAAGAGGGACTGCCATAAGCCGGGACCCTGGGTCCTCCCCGGCCACAGCAGTGGGGTAAACAGGGCAGGGTGGGGGCCCCGGGCTCCTGGCTGCAGGCGGGCACCTGGAAGCCTTCTGACCCAGGGCACAGCCCAGCTTCTACAGGACTGAGAACAGCACGGAACACACACGAACAGAAGCAAGTCAACAGAACAGGGAGAGACCCCTTTGGTTCTGTCCGTATTATCAGATTATTGCTATGACCGTGACAAAGGTGCAGAAAACTGCAGAGAGGAAAAGAACAGTACTGTTACAGCCACCACTGAGATTAACGAATGTTGTTTTACTTCAGATCTTTGTTCAGAGAAATAAAACACTGCAGACACAAGTGAAGTCCATCTGGCCCCTTCCCCTTCTGAGAGATGACTGCTGTCTTCAAGAGGTTGCGCATCTTTCTGACTTCAGTTTTAACACTTTATTATTATAACTACATCCATTATAATGTATAGTATTTTATGTATGTTTCACATACTGTGTCTATGTAGATATTTCTACAACTTGCTTTTTTATTCAAATTCATTTAAAACTATCTCACCAACAACGCCACCAGCTGCTCACCTTCGGGCTCCCGAGAACAGCGATCCCTAAGGACAGCCTTCTTCTCTGGCCACCACTGAGCTTTCTTGCCTGATTATCTTTGATGGCCTGCAAGTCAAATCCAGCAAGACTCTCTGCACCTGTGAAAGGCAAGTGTGAGCAAATGTGTTTAAATCTCACCATTTACATAACTGTCAACACGACTTTGTAAGTGTTCCAATTTAACATCAGTCTTTAAAATGTTCTCCTGCTATGGAATTTAATTTTGACATACTGCTGCTGCTGTTTAGTCACTAAGTCTCGTCTGACTCTAAACCCCAGGGACAGAGGAGCCTGGTGGGCCACAGTCCATGGGAGTCTCCAGGCAGGAGCACTGGAATGGGTTGCCATGTCCTCCTCCAGGGGATCTTCTCAACCCAGGGATGGAACCTGTGTCTTGTTCATTGGCAGGCAGATTCTTTACTGCTGAGCCACCAGGAGAAGCCCAATTTTGACACATACTCACCAATAATTTTGAAATAACAAAAAGATTCCTGATGGGAGGGCCTGTTTTACTTGTGACCCCTGGCCAGTGGGGAAAAGGGGGTCAGTGCCAAGGCTCTGTGTGTATGTGTTTGTCTGGCAGGGGAAGCGGTAGGAGTGAAAAGAAACACCCACATCTTCATGAAGAGACTGGAGTCCTCCAGATGGAAGGAGGACTTTTTTCTGTGTGCTGCAACTTTTGCTCCATCTGATTCTTTATGATGACCTTCTGTTCACTGGCTCAGGAGAGGTTTTTATATTTAGATTTTGAAGCATATTTTCATTACACAGGTTACTGCAAATGGTTACTAATTTATAGCGAATAAGAGTAAAGGTTTCTACACAGATAACATACTTCCTGTATGACATCATTGGCTGGTATTCCTTTGATTGATGCCAAAATGGACAAGTTTTCCTCTACCGTCAGGACATCAAAGTGTATATCTAGCTGTGGACAAATGCCAATCATTTTCCTGGCTTCAAACATTTCATCTATTTCTGAGACTCTGTGTCCATATATGGATGCGAACCCTAAAAAGCAAAAAATACATTTACATTAAATATATTAAATATTAATATGTGTTTTAAAGTATACTAATAATTCAGTTATTTGTATGATTAATAACAGACATAAAATACGAGTTAGTATACAGCTGGAAGACACAACACACCCTGATTTCTATACAAATGGTGATCTGCTTCCACTTTTATTCCAGCCTCATTGATATTCCCCATAAATGCCCTTCATTTTCAGGGCATATTACAGAGCAGAGAGAACAAGGGATCAGAGGTTTCACACTAAGTACAAGGGTCCACTGATACATGAGTTATACTGTTAACAATACTCCAGCAACAATCTCCCTTCACTTCCAAGCACTACACGGCGGCAAAGAGAACAAAGAAGTTAAAATTTACCCCTGAACACCGGCGTGACTTTGGGAAAACCACCTGATCTAAATTCGAGCTTTCTTATCCTATAAGCTGAATATTAATGCATCCCACTTTACTTAAGAACTAGTAAATCAGTGTGATAGTGTGGAAAATTGTACCAAAAATAAATAAATCCTTACATGAATGAAAGATATGATGAATACCATCAGAGAGTGACAAAGAGATAAGCGACAAAATCAAACTGATTTTAAAAGTCAAACCACTGCTGATGTGTGGCAGAGGCCGACACAAGATGGTAAAGCAGTCACCCTCTAATTAAAAAAAAAGAAGTTAAAAGCACGTCTAAAAAGACTCAGACCCGATCACGGAAACTCGGCCCTTTCTGAGAGTGAAATATGTACTGCCCCGCAGCCCTTCGTGGCTGTGGAGAACCGGAGCCGCCGTACTAGACTCTCACCTACAGGGCAACCGCATACGGCAGTCACACATTTGAGGCATTGCTCTGAAAAGTCTAAGGAGACTGTACTGACATTTGTCATGCTTTCCTTCTGAACTTACTGGTGCTCACTTAGAAATGTTCATTTTCTCAACCAAAATGTCTATAGGCCTCATTTAATTTCCAATTAATTGGTTTATCCTTCCTTGAAAATGAATAATAAACACAAACACGAGTAAAATATCTGATAAAACAGGTACAAAATTGGATCATTTTTACTTAAACATGACTGAATCACCTTTATTTTCTGCTAAGAACAGACGAGTGTAATAAAAAGGAGAAAAAAAACAAACACAGAAGTTGATACCAAATCACTGACAAAAATCAATCAGTACATATTTCAAGGATAAGTAAAGGACCGTGGTGCCTTAGTTACTAACCCTAATGAGACAAATTAACAGATTCTTAAGTCAGAAGACTCTTACCGTCTGAGGGCGGGCACAGCCCACACAGGATATTCATCAGGGTGCTCTTCCCTGTTCCGCTGTGGCCAAGCAGGGCAGTGATCTGGCCCTCGTATATGTCAAACGATAAACCTAGTGCAGGAAAAAGGACGCTCAAACGCGATCTTTATTTGCTGAGTCTTGCACAATAAGATAGATCATAATACTTGGGCAATCTTGAAATAAGTCAGTAGATTTAAAGACAGAAGTTACCAGCATACTTAATAATGTAAGATTTAATATTGTAATACAACAATAATTCTTTCTTATAGTCAATAGTATGAACAGTAAGAAAAGGTAACACAAAATAAACTTTTATTTTTTTGTTACACTGACAGAGTCAGAGGGGGCACAAAATATCAGGTGGGAGGTTTCCATGTGCCCACTTTTGGGAACTCCCGAGGGCATTAAGAAAGCCCATGGACAGAAGCTGCCTAGTGGGCTAGTCCATAGCGTCATAGAACAGTCAGACACGCTAAGCGACTAAACAACAAAGGAATTAAAACGAAGAGAAGAAAAAAAGTTTGTTTCCACAGGTATTTAGAGGCATGTTAGAAATATCGGCAAAAAATTAGAAGTTAACCAACAGCATTTTGTTGTTGGACTTGCTAAGTTGTCTGACTCTGCAACCCCATGGACTGTAGCCCCCCCAGGCTCCTCTGTCCATGGGATTCTCAGAGCAAGAATGCTGGAGTGGGTAGCTGTTCTCTCCTCCAGGGGATCTTCCCCGCCCAGGGATCGAACCCAAGTCTCTTATGCCTCCTGCACTGGCAGGCGGGTTCTTTACCACTAGCGCCACCTGGGAAGCCGTGTATACACGTGCATGACAATAAATTAAAAAGGACACAGATTTAAGAATCGACAACTTTTCATCTTAGTAGAGATTACTTTTTTCTTTTACTACTTTGACGTTGTTAACTTTTATTCTGAACATTAATCACATAGAGTATCTCTAGAGGAAAGACGGAAGATTGTGGGAAAGGAGTTTAAATTTTCCATTTGTACCTTAATCCTACAAACTGAACTCTAGGAGAGATACTCACTTCTCAAAGCCTCCACGTTTTCACCTTTCTTCCTGTGGGTCTTCTGAATACCACTGATTCTGAAAAACACCACTTACTCCTTTCAGTATTTAAAGCAGTCTCCAAGTGTGTCTTTGTGCATGATATTTTAAATCAAAGCTGTCATATTTAACGGGAATAAAGTATCTTCCTACTAAAACAATAAATCAAAGAAACCTGGCAACAGTGATAAAAGTATTTTAAAGAAACTAGAAGAAAAGAGTATATGACTTCTCTCCATTTTAAGTGGAATTCATTCATTTTTCATGACAGGTCAACCTCTAAAAAGAAACTGAAACATTTGACTCAAGCAATTTACAGATTTCTTATTTCATATTTGATTCTTTTCCATTTGTAATTAATTAATACTTGTCACATCCATTAAGGGAGCTTAAAAATCAGATGCTATTTCACATCAGAACACGTTTCAAACTGTCTTGAAGTGATTCTCTCATTGCATTTTAAATGTTTTACATAATTTTTTAAAGAATTAACGGTCTTGCTCCTTAGTTTAACTTTTACTCTTAAGATGGCCAACCACCAGTCCACTGATTGCATCTTAAATACCTAATTCTCCTTTGCATGTATATGTTTTTCTTAAATTTAAAAAACACAAACTATACTCCACTTTTTCTTTCACTTTTCTCTTTCTCTTTATTTTTTTAAATTTGGTTTTGACTGAACTAGTAAGGAATAGTTATGAATTTCTCTGGTTCTCTGAAATTAAGCCAGTGTGACAAGTTAATTATGTCAGTTTCTAAGGGTCTATCAAATTAATGGCACAATTTAATGCTGGCACATCTCAGACAACGCAGCTCAAGTAAAAACAGAAAACTAGTATCTATTGCTTTAATTCACATGGTTTTAGTAGCTGACCCCATGGACTGTAGCCTACCAGGCTCCTCTGTCCATGGCATTTTCCAGGCAAGCATACTGGAGTGGGTTGCCATTTCCTTCTCCAGGAGATCTTTTCAACCCAGGAATTGAACCCAGGTCTCCTGCATTGCAGGCAGATTCTTTACCAACTGAGCTATGCGTGAATCCCTCTTAATTTACATAAGGAAGAAATTTTAAAATGGCTTAATTTTATAAATATTAGATTTTATTACTTAGAAAATTTTCTATTCAAACGTAAAATGTCAAACCTAGCAGCAAATTTATTCTAAATGGTTACAAAGAAAATAAAAACTTAAAATAGAATTAGCCCTTGATACTGTTTTTTAAAAATCACAAAATGTGTACCAAATCTCCTAAAATACCATGTTTACATACATTACATAAAAGACAGGATTTACACATGGCATGTCCCATAAGCAGTTCTTAAGACATAAACTGCCAAAGATTAAATCATACCTGATGGCTTCTTTTCCTATAAATTCTGAAGAAACAGGCTCAACAATTTCACTAAAACTAACATTCCCATTCACGTTGCCCTCTGATAACTCCTTATAATTCCTTTTGCTCTTTGACCAATATGATGGCTGCAGAAAATAAAGTGATGATCTCCGTAAGCCAAATTCTCCTGAAAAATACAGAGAGAAAAAAAACCACACACACAGAACTGAGTTATCCTAACAAATTATTTATGAAAACTAGTGTTTAAATCAGAAAGGCAGTCTGTGAAACCTAAGACAACCTAAAGTTTAGACAGTGTGGGGAAAATAGAAGTCTTACTGACAGATAACTCTTGTCCATAAAGAGTTTCAGGGTTGCTACGAGTCCTGGGAATGTAAAAGGTAAGCAGAGCACATTTTCTGCCCTAGAGACTTCCATCATTACGAGGACACGCACATATCTAATGGCCAACACGTAGCTACAACGTGAGGCTTGAGTGCCAGCAAGAGCTCAGAAGGTGAAGAGCCTACATCAGGGTATTCTGAAGGCTTGAGTCAGCATCACCTTAGTCTTTTGGGAGCAGACAGTATTCAGAAAGGCTGCTACAGCTCAGAGAGAGGACCTTTTAGATGGAGGAGAGGAACAGGGCAGGACCAACACAGGAGACTCGTCTGGCTGCCCATGGCACAGGGGGACTTTCTCCCTCTTTCCCCAAGGAACCAACATTCCCATCCTTTCTAGCATGCCCCCCGCCGATGACCGCGTTCAGAGGGAGCCGCTCCCAACTAGTGAGAGTCCAGCGGACCAGAGGGGCACCGTGCAGGCTCCGGTGACTCCTCTGCTTCAGCCACGAGCACAAGTCTCCTGTGCCTCTCCCACTGGACATGAAGGAAGTGCAGCCCCGAGCAGGCACCAACTGGGCACAAGTCTCCTGTCCCTCTCCCACTGGACATGAAGGAAGTGCAGCCCCGAGCAGGCACCAACTGGGCACAAGTCTCCTGTCCCTCTCCCACTGGACATGAAGGAAGTGCAGCCCCGAGCAGGCACCAACTGGGCACAAGTCTCCTGTCCCTCTCCCACTGGACATGAAGGAAGTGCAGCCCCGAGCAGGCACCAACTGGGCACAAGTCTCCTGTCCCTCTCCCACTGGACATGAAGGAAGTGCAGCCCCGAGCAGGCACCAACTGGGCACAAGTCTCCTGTCCCTCTCCCACTGGACATGAAGGAAGTGCAGCCCCGAGCAGGCACCAACTGGGCACAAGTCTCCTGTCCCTCTCCCACTGGACATGAAGGAAGTGCAGCCCCGAGCAGGCACCAACTGGGCACAAGTCTCCTGTCCCTCTCCCACTGGACATGAAGGAAGTGCAGCCCCGAGCAGGCACCAACTGGGCACAAGTCTCCTGTCCCTCTCCCACTGGACATGAAGGAAGTGCAGCCCCGAGCAGGCACCAACTGGGCACAAGTCTCCTGTCCCTCTCCCACTGGACATGAAGGAAGTGCACCCCGAGCAGGCACCAACTGGGCACAAGTCTCCTGTCCCTCTCCCACTGGACATGAAGGAAGTGCAGCCCCGAGCAGGCACCAACTGGGCACAAGTCTCCTGTCCCTCTCCCACTGGACATGAAGGAAGTGCAGCCCCGAGCAGGCACCAACTGGGCACAAGTCTCCTGTGCTTCTCCCACTGGACATGATCGAAGTGCAGCCCCGTGCAGGCACCAACTGGGCACAAGTCTCCTGTCCCTCTACCACTGGACATGAATGAAGTGCAACCCCGTGCAGGCACCAGGAGATAGCTCCACCAGCCTCTGAGACAGGAGCAGCAACATGGACAAGGTGGGCCCTGATGGCACAGCCAAGCAAGGCAACCAGCTGGGAGCCCAACCTGACTCCAGACTCTGAATGAAGCGATTTCCTTCTTGTTTAAGACAATTAAGAGGTCCTCTGTCACATGAGTAACTAAACATAATCCAACTGACACCCTGGCGATGTGTTTAACTAACAGGACTAAGTGGATGGATGTAAAATACAGGAAGGAGAGGGGAGCAGTGCTACCAAGGGACTGAATGCGTGAGAGCACCGAGCGGGACAGCGCCACGCGACACGGTTCTCTTAATTCACGGGATGCGCTCAGCAAGGTTTCTGAGCAGGTGATCAGCTTGACTCAAGGCAATGGCAAGGTTCTTAGGCAGACCTGAGGTAGGTAATTAGATGAGCACTACTGCAATGGTCTAGAACAGTGCAGCCGAACAGGACTTTGCAACAGTGGGTAAGACCTTGTCTGCGCTATAACCAGTGACCAGGCGCAGCTGCTGACCCCTCGGCAGGTGCCTGCGCTCTCCCTGGGGGCTCAGCTGGCAAAGAATCTGCCGGCACTGCGGGAAACCTGGCTTCAACCCTTGTGTCAGGAAGATCCCCTGGAGGAGGCCAAATCTGCCGGCACTGCGGGAGACCTGAGTTCCATCCCTGGGTCGGGAGGATCCCCTGGAGGAGGGCATGGCTGTCCACTCCAGGACTCTGGCCTGGGAAGCCCGTGGACAGAGGAGCCTGGCAGGCTGCAGTCCATGGGGTCACCAAGAGTGGACACGACTGAGCGACTGACACAACATTCGCCCTGCTGAGGAAGAATTGCTCCTTTGTCCAACTGTGGGTAATTAAAGCTTAAAAGTCACACGTGTCTTGTCATGTAAGACTGCAGATCAAGAACACAGACAAAATGGACGAGGAACTCAAGGGGGAAAGGAAAGGGGGCCGGGGTTATTTAGTAATATTCTGAACCTGCACAGGCTTGAAGTAGGTGGAGGATAAAGCGACACGGGGATGGGAGAGGCTACAAGGTTGCTCCCCTTCTTGGACCTTAGAGGGTACAACAGTGAAGCGCTTCAGCCAAAAAGATGGGGAAGGAATGAGTTGAGAAGCTCAATTAGGGATTTAAGGCTTTCAAAACAAACTGTCTCTTTTTGCCCAGTCTCCTTACATTCACTGGAAGTTAAGGTATAAGGTACAAAATGCAATTACAATTAAATTAAAAGCTGTTAATGGTGAACACGACTTAGAGCACTCAGCTAGAAAAAAGTTAAAATTAAGTTAACCCACAGGGAGCTCAACCCGGTGCTCTGTGACAACGCAGAGGGGTGGGATGGAGAGGGAGGTGCGAGGGGGGCTCAAAGGGGAGGGGACGTGTGTACATGTGGCTGGTTCACGCTGATGTGTGCCAGAAACAAACACTATATTGCAAAGCAACTATCCCGCAATTAAAAATAAATGAATATCTCACAAAGAATACTTAAAAAAATCAAAAACAATAAACCATTAATCTTGTAAGAAAAAAAACTAAGGTAACTTTAGGTGGACAAAATCCTGAAAAATCTTTGAAGCAAAATTCAGTGACTACCTGCGTACCTGGAACGACTTGATCAAGATAAACAGCCAAGAGAGCGTAGAAAATGCTGTCAAGAATCAGCATCATAATAGCAATGATTAGAGGACACGGGCCTTCAGTCAAATTAGAAACTAAAGCACCTTCATCAACGTCTTCTAAATGCATGCCTGGAAAACAGAAACGTCCACCTGGTAATATGAAAACGGCCAAAAATAAGCAGAAGCAACATTAGGTCCAGAGCCAAGAAACCGGGCCGCTTGGGAGATCAAACGGTCTAGCCAAAGGAGTAATGTGAACTTATAAAGAGAACAGTAAAAGCTTGAGCAAACTATGAGTTATCACGACAACCCCATCTGACTGTGTTTTTAAAGCCGTGTGTCGGCTCTTGCAGCATGTCTCCTTAGTGCTACAGCTATCAAATGAAATGAAAACCGATGCTAGTGAAAGGGTTTATGATCCAGAGAAGTCACACACGTTATCAGAGGACAAACTTATGGTCAGCACCTTTCAACCCCGAAAAGGGAGAAGGGGCTGTAACTAATCAACGCTGCTATTAAATTATTCACAGCAGGTGTACCGGCAGAGCGGCAGGAAGGACAGCCCGCGCTGCAGGCCCGCCGTGAAGGGACAGACTCGAACTGCACTGTGGAGGGTGTCAGCAGCCCCATCCGTGAAACAAAGGTGGGTTACGTGGCACCAGAAGTCCCCCCACTCAACACAAACCCATGAATCTATAATCCTGTCTTCCTCAGTGAAGGGGGACGCAGTGGATACTCAGAACATGCAACACCAGCTTTGAGATCTCAAATAATTCACATCCGTTAGACTTGATACTCACAAACAATTCAAGTCCTGCAAACAGCAGTCTATCCAGCCAATTACTTCTTATATGAAGTAATCACATTTTTTCTTCTTTACACATAAACTAAATATATGTTCTAATATATAAAGCAGTTTTTTGTAAGAATTTTCCTCTTAGAGCCTCACTGCTCTTAAAAACTAAGAAAAATCACATCATAAAGACCAATGAAAGTGAAAGAGAAAGTCGCTCAGTTGTGTCCGACTCTTTGCGACCCCATGGACTATCAGTTCAGTTCAGTCGCTCAGTCATGTCTGACTCTTTGCGACCCCATGAATCGCAGCACGCCAGGCTTCCCTGTCCATCACCAACTCCTGGAGTTCACTCAGCTCACGTCCATTGAGTCCGTGATGCCATCCAGCCATCTCATCCTCGGTTGTCCCCTTCTCCTCCTGCCCCCAATCCCTCCCAGCATCAGGGTCTTTTCCAATGAGTCAACTTTTCGCATGAGGTGGCCAAAGTACTGGAGCTTCAGTTTTAGCATTATTCCTTCCAAAGAACACCCAGGGCTGATCTCCTTGCAGTCCTAGGGACTCTCAAGAGTCTTCTCCAACACCACAGTTCAAAAGCATCAATTCTTTGGCGCTCAGCCTTCTTCACAGTCCAACTCTCACATCCATCCATGACCACAGAAAAAACCATAGCCTTGACTAGACAGACCTTAGTCAGCAAAGTAATGTCTCTGCTTTTGAATATACTATCTAGGTTGGTCTTAACTTTTCTTCCAAGGAGTAAGCATCTTTTAATTTCATGGCTGCAGTCACCATCTGCAGTGACTTTGGAGCCCCCAAAAATAAAGTCTGACACTGTTTCTACTGTTTCCCCATCTATTTCCCATGAAGTGATGGGACCAGATGCCATGATCTTCGTTTTCTGAATGTTGAGCTTTAAGCCAACTTTTTCACTCTCCTCTTTCACTTTCAACAAGAGGCTTTTTAGCTCCTCTTCACTTTCTGCCATAAGGGTGGTGTCATCTGCATATCTGAGGTTATTGAGATTTTTCCCGGCAATCTTGATTCCAGCTTGGGCTTCTTCCAGTCCAGCATTTCTCATGATGTACTCTGCATAGAAGTTAAATAAGCAGAGTGACAATATACAGCCTTGACGTACTCCTTTTCCTATTTGGA
Organism: Aepyceros melampus; assembly: GCA_006408695.1. Classification (NCBI taxonomy): domain Eukaryota; kingdom Metazoa; phylum Chordata; class Mammalia; order Artiodactyla; family Bovidae; genus Aepyceros; species Aepyceros melampus. The sequence goes on along the minus strand of SJXQ01004902.1, from coordinate 264,377 downwards.
ACCAGTCTGTTGTTCCATGTCCAGTTTTATCTGTTGCTTCCTGACCTGCATACAGATTTCTCAAGAGGCAGGTCAGGTAGTCTGGTATTCCCATCTCTTTCAGAATTTTCCACAGTTTATTGTGATCCACACAGTCAAAGGCTTTGGCATAGTCAATAAAGCAGAAATAGATGTTTTTCTGGAACTCTCTTGCTTTTTCCATGATCCAGTGGATGTTGGCAATTGATGTCTGGAATTCTCCAGGCCAGAATACTGGAGTGGGTAACCTTTCCTTTTTCCAGGGCATCTTCCCAATCCAGGGATCAAACCCAGGTCTCCTGGGGAATTACGGGTGGATTCTTTACCAGCTGAGCCACAAGGGAAGTCCATAAACACCAGGTTTCTCTGGTGGCTCGATGGTAAAGAACATGCCTGGCAATGCAGGAGACCTCGGTTCAGTCCCTGGGTCAGGAAGACGGATTTCTGATGACCACAGTAGTGAGATCAGAGCTGTGCTTGTCTAGGTACTAAGTCGTGTCCGACTCTTTGCAACCCCGTGGACTGTAGCTGCCAGGCTCTTCTGTCCATGGGATCTCCCAGGCAAGAATACTGGATGGAAGAGGGTTGCCATTTCCTCCTCCAGGGGATCTTTCCAACCCAGGGCTCAAAGCTGCGTCTCCTGTGTTGGGAGGTGAATTCTGTACAACTGAGCCACCTGGTGCTTTAAGCAGTGACTTCTGACAAGCTGAGTTGTTCCAGTGAAACAGACTCCCGAGTTCCATTAAAACAAAAAGTGGAGAGCTCGTTGATAAAAAGGTCATACAAATGAAAAGCTTACAAACGGAGAAAACCTAAAAGAAATCAATGTAAAATGTACTCCGGTTTTCAAACAGCACCCCTTCTCATGCTTATTGTAAAATAACCTTTTGCAAACCAAAGGCAGGATTCATGGCAGTATAACACGCTGCATGGAAGTGGAGAGAAAGCAAGCACCTGGGGAAAGCAAGATTGGATACCACGTACCTGCGCGACGCCAATCAGGAAAGTGCACTGGCAGAAGGGGCTGAGGAGCCACACTAGCGACCGGGGGAAACTTTCCATGAGGACGACCAAGAGGCCCACAAATCCAAAAGCCACTGTGACTAAAAATTCAACTATTCCCACATGCTTTGATTTTTTAAAAAGAGGCGTCAGCATTAAAGCAAAAAATACCTGTAAAATACAAATGTTAATGTTAATACATTGTTCATATACACTGATGTAAAAAAAGATTAAATTTTTGCTTGTGAAAAAACAAGCTATTTTCATTGGAAACTACATTCACTAAAATTCAATCAATTTCTAATTAAGTCCTTGGTGGTAAAGAATCCGTCTGCCAATGCAAGAGACACGGGTTCAATCTCTGGGTTGGGAAGATCCCCTGGAGGAGGAAGTGGCCACCCACTCCAGTATCCCTGCTCAGGAAATACCAAGGACAAAGGAGCCTGGTGACTATAGTCCATGGGGTCCCAAGGAGCTGGACACACGTCTTAGCAACGAAAAAACAACAAATTTCTAAAGGTCATGCTGAGATATTTAATTTTCATACAAACAGTGCTATACATTAACAATATAAACTGACAAATATTTAAAACCGCTCTTTATCTATGTAATAGGCGAACATGACCATCTCAACCCCACAGAAAGCAGAAACTACCAGGCGTCTCTGCAGTTAGACATGTTCAAATATGAACAAAACAACAACTCAGCAAGCTTTCAAATAGAGGACCCAGCTTTTAATGTGTTGATAAGAAACAGTCAGTTAAAAACGACACAACTATATAGAGAAGCATACACGTTATCTGAGGCAGGCTTCCCGGGGGACTCAGCTAGTAAAGGATCCACCTGCAGTGTGGGAGGCCTGGGTTCGATCCCTGGGTTGTAAAGATCCCCTGGAGAAGAAAGGCTACCCACTCCAGTATTCTGGCCTGGAGAATTCCATGGACTGTACAGTCCATGGGGTCGCAAAGAGTCAGACACGACTGAGCGACTTTCACTTCCACATACAAGTTATTTATAAATGGTCATGTTAAAGAGCAGAGATGATGGTCAAAATATTTCACAACTGATACAGCATGGGCACGTGAGCCAATCAGAACGGAAACTAGGACCATGGAAAACAAAGGCTGGGGGCTTCTCTGCTGGTCCAGTGGCTCAGACTCCATGCTCCCAATGCAGGGGGCCCAGGTTTGATCCCTGGGCAGGGAACTAGACCCCACAGGCTGCAACTAAGACCCAGCACAGTCAAATCATATTTAAAGAAAACAAACAAAGGCTGGTCGAGCACAACCAGCATTCAACCAAATACCCAACCCGTATCAGCAGCGTCAAAGAATTAAATTTACAAAGACATATCTTTACACAGCATTGTCCTGTAACACATATTACCTTGAAACGTTTAGGATTTCACACACACACAAAAAAAATATAGTCTAATACAAGACCATCTTAATGGTGTATAAGTACAGTTATATGAAGATCATAAAAGACAGAGGAGATGTGTGGAATACATCATGTGAAAACTAGTTAAATTTAAACTTGAGAATATTTTGTAACTTTCCTAAAAATGAGGAGGTACAATGATACAACTCATTCATCAGAATTAACCGAGGAACAATCCTGTCTTTCATGGGAAGTCGACTGCAAGTAAACCAAAAAATAAGACTTTACTGTATTAATCAAATATTTTGACAGTCCTTTATTCCCATTTCAAGTTAAAGTACTTACAGATGATAAGCCATAGGGGAAAAAAAGGAGAAAGATCACAAAGCAGCTACTCTGCGGGAACAAGGAAGACGCTGTAGCGATGACTGCCATAAGGAGGGACATGAGAAAAATCAGACTCGCGTAGAGAAGCACCCAGGAGAGCCTAAAGGGAACACAGGCAGTTACGGCTAAACACACAGGCCTTAACCATTAAAAAATCATTTTAAACAAAACTTCAGCTTTATTCTAGCCGTTTCATTCTTAAAATTAAGCCAATCGCTTCATTTCTATGTATGTTCATGTACTGAAAATTAAAGCTCTTGTACGTAATGAAAAATATAGTACTAGTTAAGCCGTAGATAAAATTATCAAGTTATCATCTCATTAGAGGTAAAATGGTGATTATCTTTCCAGGAGTCAAAAAAAACTTACAGATTTATAGCAAATCACGATTCATTTAAATCTAGTACTTTCAGAAGTTCAACAAATGCACAATTCTGATTTTCTTAAAATACAAAAGAGTTTAATGATTGACGATTTTCTTTATAGTACACGTGACGATTAAATCTGACGGCTTTTGGTACTTTAGACAGTTGTGAAGGCCACTCTGCTAAGCAACAACATTATTACTATGGAACTCAACGTGAGACCAAGATCAGCAACAGATTCATCACAGGACTCAACATTTCTCCTCAAATCGGAGTTCAGGGGAATTGCCCCACAGTCTATTATCTTGCTTTTATTTTTCAAGTTAGCAGGTAACTTAATGTATGGCATCATGAAAACCACCAAAAGAGGGCTAAAAGATACCTAAACCACCAAAAGTAAATCCATCTTTTTACAGAGGCAGAAAGGAGACACAGAGAAATTGATTTGCCTAAATTCTTCCAGCTACCGTCTCCTCACAAAACATTTAATACTCCAGTGTGGCTCAGAGACCAGCCACTAGTGAAACAAGGGAGTAAGAAATGAGCAGAGACCATGTCATACAGGATAACCCCGTTATAAACGTGGTTCAGCTGCTGCACTGAGCTAAATGGAATAAAATGGTTGATAATAACAACTCACATTTGACAGGACTAACGTCTCCCCCAAAGTGAGGTCAAAATAAATGTTATTACTGCATACTGGGGAAAGTACAGAAAATACACTTGGAATTGTTTATAAAATTGCATGCCTCTATAAAATTTTCATTGTACAAAAATGTTAATGTGCTCATTGGTGAACTTTTTTCATTTGTTTCCATGGAAATAATTATTTGCATGTTTTCATCCTAAAAAATTCACAAAAGTAACTTTTCCCAGGGGAAAAAAAAGCCCAAAACTTGAGTTTGTGTATATGAACTTAACATGAACATGCTACGGTATTTGCGGAGGACTGTAACAGGAGATTAATTTCTAACTTTCCACAATCCCCTGTTTTTCTATACACTGAAAAACATGAAGCATGCCTCATCAAACAAAATACAAAATAAAACTTAAATATATAATATTGGCATGAGCTTCCCAAATCCCACCTCCCTTATGTTCGAACAAGCCAATCAATTGCTGGAGCTTTGTGATGAGTCTCAAACTCCATGACAGAGGCGGAACTGCAAGAAAAGAGGTTCAGGACCTTGTTGAGTCTGGTGAGTAACAAAACTGCAGTACTGAAGATTTGCAGAACTTATGCAACTATTAGCCACATTAAATAACAAAGTTTTAGTAACATACCAAAAGGCTGTGTCATGAAGTCCCATTATTTTTAAAAACTCTTTTAACTTCTTTTCTTTTTCTGCTACAATATGAATTGCCAAAAAGTATCCAAAAGGTGAAAACGCTATAACTAGGTATATTAAAATTACTCCTCGGGGAAAGGTGTCTATTTCTACAACAGCCGTTTCTCCCATAAGAACAGCTTTAGTTGACTCCAGCTCTTTCCAAAAAGAAACATTGGTCTTCATCTACAATCAGAAAATGTAAACACATTCAGTTAACTTAGTTCTGAGAGCAGCTCCTGAAATAATGAGACAATTACATACCCAAAGTTAGTCCATAACCTACTGCAAACACAACCCTCAAAACACTACACACCAGAAATAAAGTGACTGACCCCAGTATCATGGTACTGCATAGAACATTGTTTTCACTCGTTCTGGAAGCATGTCAGAAAGTTTCAAGTCTGAAGTTAGGAAGTACATATGTTTCTATTAAATAATTTGTTAAAGAAAATAAAACTGCACAATAACCATCTTTAGTGACAGCTGTATGCATCTTAATAAAAATATGTGTTTATAAAATTGAGGAGTTAAAGGATGATGACAAGTGCCATGAAAGAGTAACTCTCTTTTTTAAAACTGTTCTTTTAGGTGGTAAGTTCTTCTATTGTTTAAAGAGTATATACACATGCAGCATGCATAGAGACAGGATAACAGAACTATGTATGCCACATGGCACTCTTCCACCTGATGGTCACGTGAATGACTACAAGGAGCTGTGCTCCACCTGTGCATGCGGTGTGGTCTGGGCTGTGGACAGCTAAGCGCTTTGGCCAAAACACAAATAGGTGCTTCGGCACCATCAGGGCAACATGCCCTGTATTTATTTCACCGTCATTAGCCTGAGCCTGTGGTACTGAATGCTTCATCTACGATACGCTTATACCACGCTGTGAGAGCTTGGAGGACACGTCTATCACCTCACGTGGTTGTAACAACGACCCTGTCCAGTAAGCATTACTTCTGCAGTCATTTTACGCATAGCAGTCTAACAGCTGGCAGTGACAGGGCTCCTACCCAAGGTCTGCTGTTCATTTCTACTAAAATGAGGTCTTCAGAATGTAGACACAGCGTTTATACACAATGTTAGTGGCAGTATACTACTAAAACACAGAAATGAGAACCCCAAAGCCACAGTCTGAATTAGCTTTGCCGCTAACCAGCTGAGGTTTGCAAAGTCATTGCATCTCCCTGTGTCTCAAGTGCGTAAATGAAGTGCAGACAGCAGCACCAGCCTCACGGTGTCAGACTAAATGGGCCGATGCTCGTACACAAGGGAGAAACAATGCTTTGCAGGCAAGTGATAAATATCTGTTAAAAATAAGATCGACCACTATGATTAAGACAATAAAGTTAACTTCTTTAAACTAAGTCACTCTCATTCAAGGGGAAAAGTCTGCAAATGCAGACCTTTCATAAATATCGCCTACAGACAGCACAGACAGGCTAACACAGGCAGACAGAGGGCTGAGCAGCGCGCGGAGACCATGCAACACAAGTGGGTTTCAAAAACATCAAATCAGAAAATATGACTTCTTCCTTCTCTTTTTTTGTGAAGGAGCTGACCTGCGTGATGTAATTTGGTACACGTGACAACAGTGACGTGAACTCCAATGGTAAAGACGGGGGCATGGTATGAACCCTTGCCTTCCTTCAGCACCTTTACCTGGATGATGGCTGCGTCTATCGAGGCCTGCAGAACGGTGAACCCTGAGGACCAGAACTGGACGGCGTCACATGATGGGGAACAGCCGGCTACAGAGGAAACAACGTGAGAGGTAGGGGTGAGCACGAGGCAGCCTTTCTTAGAGACAGCGCCCAGTGCGTTACCAAGGCGATACAAGATCCATCTCTAACAGAAGCAAAGAAAGGAAGCACTGCCCTCCAAAGGCAAACAAAGTCTATCACACCCCTGACTGTTTATCTGAAATGTCTGAAACCAGAGAGTTACATGTGTTAGGATACTGAGTAGTAAACACACACAAATGGAAGCAAAGGAACCAGCGGTCGCTGCTCAGCTGCTGAGCCTCGTCTGACCCTTTGCAACCCCCCGGGCTGCAGCACGCTAGGCTCCTCTGTCCTCCACTGTCTCTGGGAGCTTCTCAAACTCGTGTCCTTTGAGTCTGTGATGCCATCCAACCACCTCATGCTCTGCTGCCCTCTTCGCCTTATGCCTTCAAACTTTCCCAACATCAGGGTCTTTTCCAATGAGGTTTTTTAAACAAGTCATTTTTCTGGCTTAAGGTAAGTCATTCTACAATGAATTATCAGCTTTAAAATCTTTCCAGCTGCAAAGGCAGGTCCAAGTAAAGAACACAGAAAAAAACAAAATTTATCTGAAGGCTTTTCAGAATCAAGTCACAAATAGTGACTTTAACATTGTTTCAATAAATGTTTTTGGTTGATAATTATTTTTTCAGAGGCTTAGGCATTGAAGGCTGTTTTCCATGTTTCAAACATAGAATTAATAAACTTAATTGGCAGAAGAACTTGAGATTTTAAAATACGTACCATACCATGTAGAAAAACAATTATGTGGAGAAAAGAACATAGATTTAGAAAGTCATATCAGTTCAGTTCAGTCGCTCAGTCATGTCCGACTCTTTGCGACCCCATGAATCGCAGCACACCAGGCCTCCCTGTCCATCACCATCTCCCGGAGTTCACTCAGGCTCACGTCCATCGAGTCAGTGATGCCCTCCAGCCATCTCACCCTCTCATTCCTTCTCCTCCTGCCCCCAATCCCTCCCAGCATCAGAGTCTTTTCCAATGAGTCAACTCTTCGCATGATGGGGCCAGTGTACTGGAGTTTTAGCTTAAACATCAGTCCTTCCAATGAACACCCAGGGCTGATCTCCTTTAGAATGGACTGGTTGGATCTCCTTGCAGTCCAAGGGAACAGCACGCCAGGCCTCCCTATCCATCACCAACTCCTGGAATTCACTCAAATTCATGTCTATCAAGTTGATGATGCCATCTAACCATCTCATCCTCTGCCGTCCCCTTCTCCTCCTGCCCTCAATACCTCTCAGCATCAGGGTCTTTTCCAATGAGTCAACTCTTTGCATGAAGTGGCCAAAGTATTGGAGTTTCAGCTTCAACATCAATCCTTCCAATGAACATCCAGGACTGATCTCCTTCAGAATGGACTGGTTGGATCTCCTTGCAGTCCAAGGGATACTCAAGAGTATTCTCCAACACCACAGTTCAAAAGCATCAATTCTTTGGTGCTCAGCTTTATTCACAGCACAACTCTCACATCCATACATGACCACTGGAAAAACCATAGCCTTGACTAGATGGACCTTTGTTGGCAAAGTAATGTCTCTGCTTTTGAATATGCTATCTAGGTTGGTCATAAGTTTCCTTCCAAGGAGTAAGTATCTCTCTTATTTCATGAAGAATGGACTGGTTGGATCTCCTTGCAGTCCAAGGGATACTCAAGAGTATTCTCCAACACCACAGTTCAAAAGCATCAATTCTTTGGTGCTCAGCTTTATTCACAGCACAACTCTCACATCCATACATGACCACTGGAAAAACCATAGCCTTGACTAGATGGACCTTTGTTGGCAAAGTAATGTCTCTGCTTTTGAATATGCTATCTAGGTTGGTCATAAGTTTCCTTCCAAGGAGTAAGTATCTCTCTTATTTCATGATCTGCAGTTACTTTGGAGCCCCCCAAAATAAAGTCTGCCACTGTTTCCACTGTTTCCCGTATTTCCCCTTCTATTTGCCATGAAGTGATGGGACCGGATGCCATGATGTTAGTTATCTGAATGTTGAGTTTTAAGCCAACTTTTTCACTCTCCTCTTTTACTTTCATGAAGAGGTTCCTTAGTTCTTCATTTTCTTCCATAAGGGTGGTGTCATCTGTATATCTGAGGTTATTGATACTTCTCCCAGCAGTCTTGATTTGAGCTTGTGCCTCATCCAGTCCAACATTTCACATGATGGATTCTATATAAGTTTAAAAAGCAGGATGACAATATATAGCTTTGGCGTACTCCTTTCCCAATTTGGAACCAGTCCATTGTTCCATGACTGGTTCTATCTGTTGCTTCTTGAATTACAAGGTCTTTTGAAGGTAGAAAAGATAAGGAAATCAGTTTTTCACTGAAAGTGAAAGTGTGATTCGCTTCCTTGTGTCAGTATCTTTGCAATCCTAGGGACTGTAGCCCACCAGGCTACTCTGTTCATGGGATTTTCCAACAAAGAATCCTGGAGTGGGTTGCCATGCCCTTGTCCAGGGGATTTGCTTGACCCAAGGATTGAAACTGGGCCTCCATATTACAGGCAGAATCTTTACTGTTTGAGCCACCAGGGAACACAGTTTTTACTGACATCTTTATTTTAGGCTCATGTGGCCAATATCAGACATCTGACCTAAAGACTTGTGATATAACCTATTTGTGTCATTTTGTGCCACTACCTGTGTGTTAATGTGTTACACCAACAATAGAACACTAGTATAGGTATGGCAGTAGATAAATAAAAGCATGAATCCTGTCTTAATAGAATTTAGAAACTGGTAGGATGGTAAATAATCATTTAATAACAGTAAATGTCAATGCAAAGCAGTGTGAAGCAGTATGAAAGAGTATAAGTTTAGAGACATTTATTTATATTTTAAAAGAGTTGTACTATGTTATGAAGGTATAAAAAGTGCAAATCATCTCAGTCATGATTAATTCTATTTGTGTCATCTTGTGCCACTACCTATGTGTTAATGTGTTACACCAACAATAGAACACTAGTATAGGTATGGCAGTAGATAAATAAAAGCATGAATCCTGTCTTAATAGAATTTAGAAACTGGTAGGATGGTAAATAATCATTTAATAACAGTAAATGTCAATGCAAAGCAGTGTGAAGCAGTATGAAAGAGTATAAGTTTAGAGACATTTATTTATATTTTAAAAGAGTTGTACTATGTTATGAAGGTATAAAAAGTGCAAATCATCTCAGTCATGATTAATTCTGAATAGTTCTTAGATTGTTCGTGTAAAGTTTATTGTACATTTGACTATGGCCAGAACAGTAATTCTTAGATATACCTAAGCATGAAAATCAGGAAGGCAGATTAACAGAACAAAAGCAGAATCTTTATGCAGAGTGTCTGTTATCAAACATGTCCTCCCTTTGGAAACCAGTCAAATGTCTACCAGTGACTGGAGCAGAGAATATGAAGCATGTTGAAATATTTCTCCTTTCCTTTAGGATTCGCTCTGTTTTATTTTTCACACAAAACTTTTAAAACCTCAATTGAAATAGTGAAAATTAGAGGTAGTCACATTTAATTTAAAATAAAATATGTTCCTTATTAATTTTGATAGTTTTGAGTTTATTCAGGGCTTCCCAGGTAGTGCAGTTGGTCAGAATCCACTTGTCAATATAAGAAACACAAGAGATGAAGTTTAGATCTCTGGGTTGGGAAGATCCCCTGGAGTAGGAAATGGCAACCCAGTCCAGTATTCTTGCCTGGAAAATTCCAAGGACAGAGGAGCCTGGTAGACTACAGTCTATGGAGTCACAGAGTTGAGACTAAGCAAGCACAAAGGAAACTTATTCTAGATTTTCGATCAACATAATAATATATGACAAAAAATAAGAGCTATAATCTTTAGAAAAAATATTGCTTTTTGTTTTTATCCTATTGTGGCAAGAACACTCACAAATATTATTACATACCTAGTAATCCTAAGAAAATAAACTGAAAACCACTAAACTTACCAAAGGATTATCACTAAAATTCCTACATATGTAATGAAAAAATAAGTTTCTCTTAGAAGTTTATGAAAGAAAGTAATTCATTAACAAACAAAAAATATCATAAAGTGCCCAGGAAGAAAGACCTTAACAAGTAAATGTATAGAATCTGTTTGAGGGAAAAATACTGCTGGGGTGTTGGTGGGGGGGAAGGCATGCTGAATGCCCTGTGGATTAACTAAGAATATTTTAAAATAAAGAGATATGTCAGCATATGGGTGGTATGCAGATGAAATTTGAGGATGAATAATGGGGAGACACAGTTTACATAAGAATCTAACAGGGTTTCAGAAACCTCACAAACTACGGAAATGAAAGAATAGTCAGCAAATTATTGCACATAATTGGAAAAAAAGTCAGATATATTAAAGTGTCAAGATTTTTGAATTAATATATTATTTGCTATGTATGATATAAAAGAAAATGGATGTTAATAAATATGAATAAAATATTGTACATTGCTGAAGCAAGAATGTATATAATCTTTTTACTAATTGTCTTAGAAATGGTTGTATATTAAGTATCCACATTGAATACTAATAATTTTATAGTAAGATGCTGTTGCTTCTGGGATCATTAATGTATATACATTAATGCCCTTCATTTTTTGAAGAGCAATTGGCAGTATACATCAAAGATATATATATATATATGCATATATTATTTCAATAATTTTACTTATAGAATTTTATCTTTATGAAATAATCAAGATTCTGAGAGGAAATACTTTTTTGTTGTTGTTCTAATATTTTAACCATAGTGCTTCCCCGATATCTCAGTGGTAAAGAATCTGCCTACATTGCTGGAACCACAGGAGATATGGGTTTGACCTCTGGGTCAGGAAGATCTTCTGGAGTAGGGCAGGCAACCCACTCTAATATTCTAAAAAGCAATTGGCAGTATACATCAAAGACATATATATATATGCATATATTATTTTAATAATTTTACTTATAGAATTTTATCTTTATGAAATAATCAAGATTCTGAGAGGAAATACTTTTTTGTTGTTGTTCTAATATTTTAACCATAGTGCTTCCCCGATATCTCAGTGGTAAAGAATCTGCCTACATTGCTGGAACCACAGGAGATATGGGTTTGACCTCTGGGTCAGGAAGATCTTCTGGAGTAGGGCAGGCAACCCACTCTAATATTCTTGCCTGGGAAATCCCATGGACAGAGGAGCCTGGCAGGCTACAGTCCATGGGGTCTAAAAGAGTTGGACATGACTAAAGTGACTTAGCATGCACTTTAACTATAGTATGTTTCATTTCAGTCAGCACCACATAACAATGTGATAACTACCCCAAACTTCAGATGCCAGTCAAGCCCAGGTTGCTACATGTGGTTCTGACTCACTGGCTGTAAATCAGAGGTTCCCATAACCTCCTCCTTGGATCTGATTAATTTGCTATAGGAGGTACACAAAACTCAGAGAAATATTTTATTTATTAGATTACCATTCTATTATAAAATGGAAAGGGAAAGGGGTGTGGGGAAAGCCACCATGTCCTCTTGAAGTTCAACACTCTCAGTATTACCTAATCCAAGTTCACTCTCCCTGTAGCACAAGAGACCAATGAATGGGTGACAAAGTGCTAAGGCAAGAACTTTATTGGAGAGCCAGCTGACTGAGAAATGGCAGACGAATGTCTCAAAATAACCATCTTTTTGGGGTCTGGATGCCAGCTTCTATGATAGATCAGAGATGAGGGGGGATATAAAGAAACAAAGTAAGACTATTAATCTTGCAAATTACTTCTGGAATGGTAAGCCTCAGGGGGATGTATTAATTACTTCTTGCCATCTATAGGTGGACAGGGTTCTGAACAAAGGCATTTTAGTTAAAAGTCAGGCAGAGGGGCAAGATTTCCTGAGGCAGGCCATTATATATGATTATAATAATATAATATGATTATAATAATAAAGCCACCACCTCCTAGGTGGCTCAATGTTAAAGAGTCTGCCTGATGGAGACACAAGAGACACTAGTTCAATCCCTGAGTTGGAACCACTCCCTGGAGTAGAAAATAGCAACCCACTCCAGTTTTCTTGCCTGGAAAATTCCATGGATAGAGGAGCCTGCAGTCCATGGAATCAGAAAGAGTCAGACGTGACAGGGCACAGATGCACCCCATAATAACAAAAACAATGGAAAGCAAGTCAAAGAAACAGTTCCAACATGGAGTCAGAATTGGCTTTTCCCTGAAACGTCAGCATCTCCACATGTTCAGCCACCTGGAAGCTCCTAGAGCACTGTATTTAACTCAATATCCAGATCCTCTTACTTCCCCAGGAGATTGGAGGTGGAAGTTGGGGAAACTGGGAATAAAATTTTAATCAACTGATTGTTTCCCCCTGAAACTACATTAGGTGTGGTTCAAAGCCATCTCATTAACATAACAGAAGATGCCTTATTACTCTCTTACTTAGGAAATTCCAAGGGTTTTAGGATTTCTATACCAAAATAGGGGCAAAGACCAAACAGAAATTTCTTATTATACATCACAATAGCACATCATATAATCCATTTGAAAATAATTTTCACATCAAAATAATTTATCCGTTAAACACAATCTTGGGAAATAGCCTCTACCCCAGAGAAGGTTACTTAGAAACCATGATAAAATGAGTGAAACAAAGCCACTTCCTAATTTTGCATAAACTTAAAATACAAGGTTACTGTGACACTCAAAACATCCAATACCAAAATGTGACTTGTCTTTCTTTACCAGCAACAGTTTTGTCTTTGTAGTAGACAGGATTTTTAAAAATTATCCAATCATAGGATAACCCTGTATTCTGACAGCTTCTAAACTATCGAGATACCCTATTTCCTTCGATCCTTCACCAAATCATCCAACCAAACCCCACATTCTAGAATTTGCTGTTCAGTCCCTCAGTTGTGTCTGACTTTTTGTGACCCTATGGACTGAAGCATGCCAGGCTTCCCTGTTCTTCACCATCTCCTGGAGCTTGCTCAGACTCATGTCAATTGAGTTGGTAATGCCATCCAACCATCTTGTCCTCTGTCATCCTCTTCTTTTCATGCCTTAAATTTTTCCCAGCATCAGGGTCTTTTCAAATGAGTTGGCTCTTTGCAACAGGTGGGCAAAGTATTGGAGCTTCAGTTTCAGTACTATTCCCTCCAGTGAATATTCAGGACTGATTGCCTTTAGGATTAACTGGTTTGATCTCCTTACAGTCCATGGGACTCTCAAGAGTTTTCTCCAATGCCACAATTCAAAAGCATTAATTCTTCAATGCTCAGCCTTCTTTATGGTCCAACTCTCATATCCATACATGACTACTGGAAAAAAAATAACTTTGACTATACAGACCTTTGTCAGCAAAGTAATGTGTCTGCTTTTTAACACTGTCTAGGTTTGTCATAGCTTTTCTTCCAAAGGAGCAAGTGTCTTTTAATTTCATGGCTGCAGTCACCATCAGAAGTGATTTTGGAGCCCCCCAAAATAAAGTCTGTCACTTTTTCCATTGTTTCCCCATCTATTTGCCATGACGTGATGGGGCCAGTTTCCATGATCTTCATTTCTTGAGTGTTGATTTTTCAGCCAGCTTTTTCACTCTCCTCTTTTACCTTCATCAAGAGGCTCTTTAGTTCCTCTTCACTTTCTGCCATAAGGGTGGTGTCATCTGCAATCTGAGGTTATTGATGTTTCTCCCAGCAATCTTGATTCCAGCTTGTGTTTCTTCCAGTCCAGCATTTCTCATGATGTACTCTGCATATAAGTTAAATAAGCAGGGTAACAATATACAGCTTTGATATACTTCTTTCCCAATTTTGAACCAGTCCATTTTTCCATGTTCTAACTGTTGCTTCTGGACCTGCATACAGGTTTCTCAGAAGGCAGACAAGGTGGTCTGGTATTCCCATCTCTTAAAGACTTTTCCACAGCTTTTTGTGATCCACACAGTCAAAGGCTTCAGCATAGTCAATGCAGCAGAAGTAGATGTTTTTCTGGAATTCTCTTACTTTTTTGATGATCCAAGGGATGTTGGCAATTTGACCTCTGGTTATTCTGCCTTTTCTAAATCCAGCTTGAATACTTGGAAGTTCTCTCATGTACTATTCTAGAATAGGGTCTTCTAATACCTCTTTCTGAGACAATCTATGGTTTCTCATGGTGTGTGTCTCTCGCTCTCCCCCTGCCCACTACCGCAAGGAGTAATAAGCCCACCATGTTTCCATCTCCAGTGTCCTCAGCCTGCAATGGCTTGGAGTGGGGCTTGGACTCCAGGACAGATTGATGCCCATTGCAGTGGTGAAAGCACCGGATTCTAGCCACTAGACCAGTGGTCAGTGACAAGGGCCTTGACCCTTTGACTTTGTGGAAAATAATTCTCACAAAAATTAGAAAGTAGTGAAACATATATTTATTAAGAGGAAGAAAAGATTATTGTATGTGTGAATAGACCCACGAGCAGACTCAAAGGGAGAGAAACCACTGAGTTGCACCGTCATAGCAGTTTGAATTACTTTTATGGGGCATTTCTTGGTTTCCTTCTGGCCATTCATTTTGATTTGCCTGGTTCACAGTCTATATTTGGTATTTCTCAGGTTCCTGCCTTGTGTGTCCAGGCATGTCTTAGCCAAGATAGAATCTATTAAAGAGGCCTGTGTGTAACCTGGCATTCAGTTCAGTTCAGTTCAGCCTCTCAGTGTGTCTGACCCTGTGACCCCATGAATCGCAAAGTATGCCAGGAGCATGCCAGGCCTCCCTGTCCATCACCAACTCTCAGAGATCACTCAGACTCATCTCCATAGAGTCAGTGATGCCATCCAGCCATCTCATCCTTGGTCGTCCCCTTCTCCTCCTGCCCCCAATCCCTCCAAGCATCAGAGTCTTTTCCAATGAGTCAACTCTTCGCATGAGGTGGCCAAAGTACTGGAATTTCAGCTTTAGCATCATTCCTTCCAAAGAAATCCCAGGGCTGATCTCCTTCAGAATGTACTGGTTGGATCTCTTTGCAGTCCAAGGGACTGTCAACAGTCTTCTCCAACACCACAGTTCAAAAGCATCAATTCTTTGGTGCTCAGCTTTCTTCACAGCACAACTCTCACATCCATACATGACTGCTGGAAAAACCATAGCCTTGACTAGATAGACCTTTGTTGGCAAAGTAATGTCTCTGCTCTTCAACATGCTCTAGGTTGGTCATAACTTTTCTTCCAAGGAGTAAGCATCTTTTAATTTCATGGCTGCAGTCACCATCTGCAGTGATTTTGGAGCTCCCCCCCCAAAAAAATAAAGTCTGACACTGTTCCCACTGTTTCCCCATCTATTTCACATGAAGTGATGGGACCAGATGCCATGATCTTCGTTTTCTCAATGTTGAGCTTAAAGCCAACTTTTCACTCTCCTCTTTTACTTTCATCAAGAGGCTTTTTAGTTCCTCTTCACTTTCTGCCATAAGGATGGTGTCATCTGCTTATCTGAGGTTATTGATATTTCTCCTGGCAATCTTGATTCCAGCTTGTGCTTCTTCCAGCTCAGTGTTTCTCATGATGTACTCTGCATAGAAGTTAAATAAGCAGGGTGACAACATACAACCTTGACGTACTCCTTTCCCTATTTGCAACCAGTCTGTTGTTTCATGTTCAGTGCTCACTGTTGCTTCCTGACCTGCATATAGGTTTCTCAAGAGGCAGGTCAGGTGGTCTAGTATTCCTGTATCTTTCAGATTTTCCACAGTTTATTGTGATCCACACAATCAAAGGCTTTGGTATCGTCAATAAAGCAGAAATACATGTTTCTCTGGAACTCTCTTGCTTTTTCAATGATCCTTCAGATGTTGACAATTTGATCTCTGGTTCCTCTGCCTTTTCTAAAACCAGCTTGAACATCTGGAAGTTCATGGTTCACGTATTGCTGAAACCTGGCTCGGAGAATTTTGAGCATTATTTTACTAGCGTATGAGATGAGTGCAATTGTGCAGTAGTTTGAGCATTCTTTGGCATTGTCTTACTTTGGGATTGGAATGAAAACTGACCTCTTCCAGTCCTGTGGCCACTGCTGAGTTTTTCAACTTTGCTGGCATATTGAGTGCAGCACTTTCACAGCATCATCTTCCAGGATTTGAAATAGCTCAACTGGTATTCCATCACCTCCACTAGCTTTGTTCATAGTGATGCTTTCTGAGGCCCACTTGACTTCACATTCCAGGATGTCTGGCTCTAGATGAATGATCACACTATTGTGATTATCTGGGTCATGAAGATCTTTTTTGTAGAGTTCCTCTTTGTATTCTTGCCACCTCTCCTTAATGTCTTCTGCTTCTGTTAGGTCCATACTATTTCTGTCCTTTATTGAGCCTATCTTTGCATGAAATGTTCCCTTGGTATCTCTAGTCTTTCTCATTTTGTTGTTTTCCTCTATTTCTTTGCATTGATTGCTGAGGAAAGCTTTCTTATCTCTTCTTGCTATTCTGTGGAACTTTACATTCAGATGCTTATATCTTTCATTTTCTCCTTTGCTTTTTGCTTCTCTTCTTTTCACAGGTAAAATTTGCAAGGCCTCATTCAGTTCAGTTCAGTTCAGTCACTCAGTCGTGTCTGACTCTTTGCGACCCCATGAATCGCATCACACCAGGCCTCCCTAGCCATCACCAACTCCTGGAGTTCACTCAAATTCATGTCCATCGAGTAGGTGATGCCATCCAGCCATCTCATCCTCTGTCGGCCCCTTCTCCTCCTGCCCCCAATTCCTCCCAGCATCAGAGTCTTTTCCGATGAGTCAACTCTTCCCATGAGGTGGCCAAAGTACTGGAGTTTCAGCTTTAGCATCATTCCTTCCAAAGAACGCCCAGGGCAGATCTCCTTCAGAATGGACTGGCTGGATCTCCTTGCAGTCCAAGGGACTTCAGGAGTCTTCTCCAACACCACAGTTCAAAAGCATCAATTCTTCGGTGCTCAGCTTTCTCACAGTCCAACTCTCACATCCATACATGACCACTGGAAAAACCATAGCCTTGATTAGACGGACCTTGGTTGGCAAAGCAGTTAACAACAATTGCCTTTGACCTCCAATAAGCCTTTCTGTGCATGTGAGTTGGAGGAAGTCTCCTGACTACAAAAATGAGAAATATGTGGTCTTGGCAGGGCCTAGCCTTTTCCCTTAATTGTCGTGCTATTCTCATCTTGGAATTTCTTTACACAGGGAATGAATTTCCAACTGCTTTACCTTGGGGATTTCTTTGGAAGGAATGATGCTAAAACTGACGCTCCAGTACTTTGGCCACCTCATACAAAGAGCTGACTCATTGGAAAGGACCCTGATGCTGGGAGGGATTTGGGGCAGGAGGAGAAGTGGACGGCTGAGGATGAGATGGCGAGATGGCTGGATGGCATCACGGACTCAATGGACGTGAGTCTGAGTGAGCTCTGAGAGTTGGTGATGGACAGGGAGACCTGGCGTACTGTGATTCATGGGGTCGCAGAGAGTCGGACACGACTGAGTGACTGAACTGAACTGAACTGAACTTACCTTGGGGGGCCCATCTACCTGCTTCCTCAGTTTAACTAGTAGGTGGCTCTAGAGGTAAAGAACTGACCTGCCGGTACAGGAGACATGAGTTTGATCTTTGGATTGGGAATATCCCGTAGAGAAAGAAGGAAACCCACTGCAGTATTCTTGCCTGGGAAATCCCATGGACAGAGGAGCCTGGCGGGCTACAGTCCACGGGGTCGCAAAGGGTCAGACATGACTCAAACAACTTAGCACACACATGCATATTTCTGATGGTCTTTGTTTAAAGGTAGTGACACCACTGTGAGACATAGCATACTTAAATTTTGACAAGATTTTATTGAGAGATCTATTAAAATGCAAAGTAAATGCAATAGAGTACCTTAAACTTTTATATAGGAGAAGATGGATTTACAGATCTTCCTTGGGTTAATTCTCTCCCTTTTTTTCAAACCTCTCTATGGGTTCAAGGGCATTTTTACTTTTCTTACCTCGTTGTCCCTTCATAGTTAACCTCCACATACATTCTGAAACTATTATATACAATTCCATATTTGAGAATCTCAGTAAAATTAAGTCTATTATTTCAAAGAAAACTGGATGAGATTTATACCTTATACGACTTGTTGCCTTTCATGTTCTCTAAAATAAGACCTTGAAATGAGGAGTCACGTGCCAGTGATTTGTTATAGAATTGCTCCCAGGAGAAATTTGTAAGACAGTGAAGGAGAAGGAAGGGAGGAAGTCAAGCAAGGATGCAATTACATGCAAAATCCCAGCATCAGCCTTCACTACAAGGAGCCCTGAAGTGTAAATTACACCTTAGAATTTGTATCAATTTGAGGCAAGGATCTGGGCATTCATACTCAATTTTAATTAGTTGTTTGGCTGCTGGTAGCTCTAGGGGCACAAAAGTTTGCAGGCACTTCCAGTTCTGATAGCTGGGGGAAACTATATACAGGAAGTCACAAATGGGGGTAATTTGAAGCAGAAGAGGCATAAGAGTCACAAAATGGTCAAAGATATTCAAGGGAATTTAATGAAACATCTCCATTTTTAATCCTTGTCTTCCATATTTACTTCTTACCACCGGACTGACCTTCCCAACAATGATGGCAATGGATGTATCTATTTGCTTTGGAGGAAACTTTGTAGGGATATTGTATGGAACACTTGCTCAAACAGCAGCAACAAAAAACAATCTTACACAGCAGGACTTTAGTCTGTTTTCTGAAATTCATTTTAATTTAATGTTCCTGAAATTCTTCATTTTAAATATCATCCCATGAGGAGCATTTCATAGTAAATTCAGATCTCTCCATAACAAGTTCAGTTTTGTTTCCTTTTTCATTCTTCCTCAGGGAGTGTTCAAGAATGTATGGGGCTAGCCTTACCATCTGTCACATTTATATAGATACACTAAGCATATACCACATTGCCAGCACTGTGTAGATCTTAAGTATATAGTAGTTATTTTCATGATTGTTTCATTCTAAAATCCTCTACTAATAGGAAGTTAAATGATAGGGGAGGAAGTCACCTCTTTTTGGCTGTTATCAACTAGTTATCAACTATTCTTTATGTCCTCCTGAGATCTGAAAGATGTGTTGGCCACAGCCATATGACAGGGCCATCTGTAACTTGTGTTTTTTGGGACCAGAATATTTTCTTCCCCTATATTTATCCAGTATGACTGCAAAGGCTCAGTAACAAGCACATGTCTTTGTGTGACTTTGTGCAGGGGAGATTTCCAGAAATCTCTGTGACTGCTTGGAGGCAGCATAGGGAGGATGGATAAGCTGCCAAGACTTCCTTTCCATCATAATGAGCACTAATTGAATGTCTTGTTTGAAAAATATGTGAAACTACAAAGACATCATCACTCAGATGATATGGGCTGCAGCCTGGCCAGATGCAGTTCTGTGTCTTAGACATGATGTTATAAGCCAGTAAAGATGTTTTACATATTTTAAAATATTGGATTTGTTTGAAGTGGTCAAGTATTACAGGACTTTTACTGGACCATCCTTTATGAAAATGAGATGCCTCTGTCCTCAACCCGCTTCAGTTTGGAGCCTCTCTCCCCTCCAGGTCTTCATTTGAGTATTTGCTTTCCAAAAGTGTTTTCATTTTCTGTTTCCTCAACTTGATTGTTCACTGTATGCTAACTCACTAGGTCCAAGGGACAAGAGAAAGGGAAAGGCAGGGACTACCCTATGGGACCTATCCTAAGAATATCCAGCTAGTTGGAACACGGTCAGAAGTAGATTTCACAATAAGTTGCATAATTTTACAAAATCCTTTGATGAGAACAAGGTAGAATTTTCGTGGTATTTTGATGGAATTACAGCCAGGGTTTTTATGATTACCCTATTAATTACCCCAGCCCCTCTTGTTCAGTTGAGAGAAATCAAAGTGCATAAAGGAAAAAAAAAAAAAAACCAAAAAGAACAAAGAGCAGAGAATATATGTATTTGCAATATACTGAAAATATTTAGTGATCTCCAGTGCAAGACTGTTTGGGAAAACGTAAATTCAAAGAATGTAGCCTCAATTCTTTATAAAAGAAATGCCCTGGGATTGAATCAATCAAGTTATCTTCTCTGTTCAGGTAAGGTTTGAGAATGGGCATTATCAGATACAGTTCTAGAATGGGAAGAGAGCTAAAGGTTTTTCTTATCTGACTTGCTGTTTTTGTTTTTATTTCACTCCATCAGAGAGCCTAGCACAAAATCAACCAAAAATATTTGTGTCCTGATCCACCTCTATAAGGGGCTTCCCTGGTGGCTCGGACGGTAAAGCGTCTGCCCGCAATGCGGGAGACCCGGGTTCGATTCCTGGGTCGGGAAGATCCCCTGGAGAAGGAAATGGCAATCCACTCCAGCACTCTTGCCTGGAAAATCCCACGGACGGAGGAGCCTGATAGGCTACAGTCTATGGGGTCGCAAAGAGTCAGACACGACTGAGCAACTTCACCTTCACCCACCTCTATAAGACCAACCCCCCTCCCCCTCCTTTCTTTGTTTTCTTTTGTTGTGTGTGCTCAGTGGTGTCTGACTCTTTGTGACCCCATGAACCCCAACTTTGTTGCCCTATAAAGTTTTTGTGCTGATTAAAGGAGTTATTGCATGTGCCCCATTTAGAATAGTGTCTTACACAAAGTACAATGTAAGACTTCTCTATCATCATTAGCACATTTATTTAAACAAAAAGAATCAAAGAAAATGTGCCTTTAAGGAATAGTAACTTTGAACGTAGTGAGTTCCTGCTTGAGGAAGAGTGAGGAAGGAAGTGATAGAGGTAGAATTAGACTGAACACACACACACACACACAGAACAAACTACAGATAGGATCCAGCATTCTAATTTCCCAAAGACTGAAAGGCCAACTGAAAGGCCAGGGAGCCGGAATTTGCCCTAGAACCAAGGCAGAGAACTGGGGAATAGCATGAGCAAATTCTACAACTCACTTATAGGTACATCCTCCAGAAGCTCATTATGCCAGTTAGAATTACTTTCAGACTCATCAGTGAAATTCTATTTAAAATCCCTAACATTAAGGAGTTTTTCTTTCATTGAAAGTAGACTTTGCTTTTTTTAAATACTACCACCATTTGGATATGAAAGAGGAATTTAAAATATGCTATTATTTCTCTTTTCAAAATGATGTGAATGAACAATGATACAGAATTTTAACTTTCTTTCTTTGATTTCTAATACTTTTAAATTATATTTTTACATGTCTGTTGGTCATTTTCCACCTCCCTCCCTCACTTAGAAGAGGAATTGCATGCTCATGACCTTTAATAATTTTTATACTGAGAGTTATTTCTTGTTATGGAATTGTATCTACATGTGTTGAACACTAGGAACTTTATACATTACTTTTCAACTTCCAGGGAAGAGTTGTATTCTGGGTAGTAGAGTTCATGTTACTGAAATTAATTGATTCATTGCTTTACCCCGTCTTCATTCTTTTGGTCCCAGGTTCCTATGTTGTGACATTGTGGACACTTGGACATTTCTGTTTCATTGTGAGCACTGATAGTTTTTGTTCACTTCAGGCTCTATTATTCTCTCTCTTTCTTCCTCTGCCCTTCTCCCACAATATTCCTTCCCCCTTTTCTCTCTCTCTTTGGTGAGGATTCATTTCTCAGTGTCTTTCCTGCCACTTTTATTTGTAGAGTCTATTCTTTCTCATGTTTGTAGATGAAATTGTCTTATCTCATTGAACTTCCCTGTTCAAAGGCAAAACTCTCTTTCCAAGGGTGTAGTAGAGTCCCTGAAGTAATTCATAAGACAAAGGAATTGGGAGGGGTGAAGGCTCCCTGCTGGATAGAAGGCCTTTAGAAGGACACTTACTTTGCAAAAGAGAAAGGGAGCGAGATGTGTTTTTAAAGTCATGTTTTTTTGAGTAGGATAGATCACTGACTAAAACAATTCTATTTACATTCCTGGCCCCAAATATAGGTGTTAAAGATGATGTACAGACAAGCAGAGAAGCATAAATATGAGTGTGGACATGTAGAATTGGTAAAGGTGAATAATTCCTAGAGCAATGCCAATATGCTTTTTAAATTATTTATTGATTTATTGACATCAGCGCATGTTCTCTTCTTCAAGAATGTAAATACGAGACTTGGCTAACCCTGAAGCAGAGGCAAACATTTCATATCTATTGATAATTGAGTCAATAAGGTTTCCTTCAACACATATGATGGCAAAGCCCCTGGACAGCTGCTATGGAGCAAAAAAGGAAGGGAACTGAATTTCTCTTCTCATGCTTAAAGAATAGAAAAGAAGTTTTGAGGCACTAAGAAATAGAATATATTTCAAAATCTATCCTTAACTATTAGTAGTCAATTGAACATTTAGAAGTTTTACCTTATATATTCTCTTCACTATTCTTTGGGGAAGTATGATTTGGAAAGAGCTTTTTATTCAGCCTCACTTGGGGAGAATCACCCTCTTCAAAAAACACAAGAGAAGACTCTACATATGGACGTCACCAGATGGTCAACACTGAAATCAGATTGATTATATTCTTTGCAGCCAAAGATGGAGAAACTCTACAGAGTCAGCAAAAACAATACCAGGAGTTGACTGTGGCTCAGATCATGAACTCCTTACTGCCAAATTCAGACTTAAATTGAAGAAAGTGAGGAAAACTACTAGACCATTCAGGTATGACCTAAATCAAATCCTTAATGATTATACGGTGGAAGGGAGAAATAAATTTAAGGGACTAGATCTGACAGAGAGCTTGATGAACTATGGACGGAGGTTCATGACATTGTATAGGAGACAAGGGTAAAGAAAATCCCCAAGAAATAGAATGGAAAGAAGGCAAAATGGCTGTCTGAGGAGGCCTTACAAATAGTTGTGAAAAGAAGAGAATCGAAAAACAAAGGAGAAAAGAAAACATATACCGATTTGAATGCAGAGTTCCAAAGAATAGCAAGGAGAGATAAGAAAGCCTTCCTCAGTCAACAATGCAAACAAATAGAGGAAAACAATAGCACGGGAAGACTAGAGATCTCCTCAAGAAAATTAGAGATACCAAGGGAACATTTCATGCAAAAATGGGTTCAAAAAAGGACAGAAGTCATATGGACCTAAAAGAAGCAGAGGATATTAAGAAGAGATGGTAAGAATACACAGAAAAACTGTGCAAAAAAGGTCTTCACGACTGAGATACTCATGAAGGTGTGATCACTCACCTAGAGCCAGACATTCTGGAATGTGAGGTAAAGTGGGCCGTAGAAAGCATCACTATGAACAATGCTAGTGGAGGTGATGGAATTCCACTGGAGCTATTTCAAATCCTGAAAGATCAAATCCTGAAAGATGATGCTTTAAATTGCTGTACTCAAAATGCCAGCAATCTGGAAAACTCATCAGTGGCCACAGGACTGGAAGAAGTCAGTTTTCATTCCAAACTCAAAGAAAGGCAATGCCAAAGATTGCTTAAACTAGTGGGCAATTGCACTTATCTCACATGCTAGTAAAGTAATGCTCAAAATTCTCCAAGCCAGACTTCAGCAATACGTGAACCATGAACTTCCAGATGTTCAAGTTGGTTTTAGAAAAGGCAGAAAAACCAGAGATCAAACTAACAATGTGGAAAAAGCAAGAGAATTCTAGAAAAACATCTATTTCTGCTTTATTGACTATGCTAAAGCCTTTGACTGCTTGGTTCACAATAAACTGTGGAAAATTCTGAAAGATATGGGAATACTAGACCACCTGACCTGCCTCTTGAGAAACCTGCATGCAGTTCAGGAAGCAACAGTTAGAACTGGAGATGGAACAATAGACTGGTTGCAAATAGGAAAAGGAGTATGTCAAGGCTGTATATTGTCATCCTGCTTATTTAACTTCTATGCAGAGTACATCATGAGAAATGCTGGGCTGGAAGAAGCCCAAGCTGGAATCAAGATTGCTGGGCGAAATATCAATAACCTCAGATATGCACATGGCACCACCCTAATGGTAGAAAGTGAAGAAGAACTAAAAAGCCTCTTGATGAAAGTGAAGGAGAAGAGTGAAAAGTTGGCTTAAAGCTTAACATTCAGAAAACAAAGATCATAGCATCTGGTCCCATCACTTCATGGCAAATAGATGGCAAAACTGTGGAAACACTGTCAGACTTTATTTTTGCGGGCTCCCAAATCACTGCAGATGGTGATTACAGCCATGGAACTAAAAGATGCTTACTCCTTGGAAGGAAAGTTGTGACCAACCTAGACAGCATATTAAAAAGCAGAGACATTACTTTGCCAACAAAGGTCCATCTAGTCAAGGCTGTGGTTTTTCCACTGGTCATATGTGGATGTGAGAATTGGACTGTGAAGAAAGCTGAGCGCCGAAGAATTGATGCCTTTGAACTGTGGTGTTGGAGAAGCCTCTTGAGAGTCCCTTGGACTGCAAAGAGATCCAAACAGTCCATGCTAAAGAAGATCAGTCCTGGGTGTTCATTGGAAGGACTGGTGATGCAGCTGAAACTCCAGAACTTTGGCCACCTGACTCATTTGAAAAGATCCTGTTGGTGGGAAAGATTGAGGCAGGAGGAAAAGGGGAGGACAGAGGATGATATGGTTAGATGGCATCACCCACTCTATTGATATGAGTTTGGGTAAACTGGGAGTTGGTGATGTACAGTGAGGCCTGTCATGCTGCGGTTCATGGGGTTGCAAGAACTGGACATGACTGAACGACTGAACTGAACTGAACTGAGGAGAAATATGACTCCTTCTTATTTCATTTTTATGACAATTGTTCTACTGTCAAATATGACACATAGAATGAAGAAGAAATGAAAGTACTTAGTGGTGGCAGGGTCAGTGACTAGCAAAACAGGAAAAACTAGATGAGGAAATATTTACATTTAAAGGACAAAATAAGATTATTTGCATTTCTCTGATAATGGGTGATGTTGAGCATCTTTTCATGTGTTTGTTAGCCATCCGTATGTCTTCTCAGAATGGCTGTGATCCAAAAGTCAACAAGCAATAAATGCTGGAGAGGGTGTGGAGAAAAGGAACCCTCTTACATTGTTGGTGGGAATGCAAATTAGTACAACCACTATGGAGAAAAGTGTGAAGATTCCTTTAAAAATTGCAAATAGAACTGCCTTATGATCCAGCGATCCCACTGCTGGGCATACACACCGAGGAAACCAGAATTGAAAGAGACACGTGTACCCCAATGTTCATTGCAGCACTATTTATAATAGCCAGGACATGGAAGCGACCTAGATGATTAGGAAAGTTCTATGTGAACCTTGATGAAAATATGCAGACATGTATTTTTCCAGGAAGATTAGACACATAAGAGAATATGGCTTTTCATGGAGATGAAAAGTGAAAATGTGAGTGTTAGTCAGTCATGTCCTACTCTTTGGGACCCCATGGACTGTTACCCAGCAGGTTCCTCTGTCCATGGAATTCTTCAGGAAAAAATACTGGAATGAGTTACCGTGTCCTCCTCCAGGGGATCTTCCTGACCCAGGGATTGAACGTGGGTCTCGCGCATTGCAGGTGGATTCTTTACTTCTAAGCTATGAAGGAGATGAAGAGGAGAGCAACTATTATGTAGATTAAAATCTATAGAATTTACAGTTTTTCTGCATCAAGGGGCTAACACTCATGGAGATATCTAGGATGAGTTTGATATTAAAGAAAATGAAATGTGTACAATGTAAAATGGGTCCAGATATTTTGGTAAGAGCCTTGCTTGGTGAGCAATTTTGTTTGGGCTGGCTTATCCTGGGTTGCCTGTGGATAGAACAACTTCTATTGTGATCTGGCTTAGAGGCAGCATGAGGCTTCTGACGTTTTGCTCCATGCCAGGCCTTTATAAAATGATGGAGAGTGGTTCCTGGATGATAGATGTTGCTGCTGTACTAGGGGAAATTGTCAGGAGCTTAGAGATGCTTAGCAGATAACAGACATTTGTTCCAGGGTACACTGACACTGCAGGGAAAGCAAGCAGCAATTTATTTGGTAGTTGAGCAGGATTTGACGATGCTGATTTAAGGGACAGAGCAAGACAACAGTCCCAGGACCATGTAGATTATCAGAAAACCTGGAAAAGTAACAAGTCTTTCCTTTCCTACCGGCCATATTAAAGGTTGCAGATTTTCCAATCAGTTAGAAATTACATGATGAACTGACTGTGATGTGAGCAAAGAGATGATACTAACCCCCTACTACTTTTTCTGGTACAGATTAGAATTTAATAAATATGGTTTAAATTTTTCTTAGTTTGGTTTTATTTTATTTTAATAAAATACTATTTAATAAGTACCATTGAGTGAATTTTTCTGACCTGCTACTTTGCTTGAAGATTTTCCAAGTCTCTATTAATCTTATTTGACAATTGTTTGTATTTCTTTTCTCACTTTGCATCACAAATGACACATCTGTGAATGGCCACATTGCCATGTAATAAGCTTCAGCCTAAGACAAGCTTTGTCAAGCCAAGAGGTTCCAGGTGTTCATTTGAAATAATCTGGCTGCATACCTGTGTGTCATTAGTGTTGAGTGACCCTAATCCATTAATAAATCATGAGCCACTCTTAAGAAGGAGATGTGAATTCCTCAGTACAAAGGGTAAGACATTTAACTCATAAAGCCCATCTGGTGTCACAAATGAAATTTGGGGTTTTAGTTTATCAGCCAAGAGCATCTGCCAAAACCTTTTAAATAAAACAAAATTATGATCAACTTTTGTAGTTCCAAACTGATTCACCAATGATGGATTTAGGATTTGCATCAATTGCCATTTTAGAACATATTTTTCTTTAGAGTACATAGATGTGAATTGTATCATTTGCAACTGGAACTAAGCATCTTGAAGAAACACAGGGATTTTCATATCTTATAAAATCTAATTATAACATATTCCCTGTCCACTTCCCACTATTAGTTTTTATTTTCCTATTTTTGTTGATAAAAAACTAAGTGAAATTTGGGGCTACCCAGGAGGTACTGGCAGTAAACAACCTGCCTGTCAATGCAGCATATATACTGGGAGATGTCTTGGAGGAGGGAATGGCAACCTACTTCAGTATTCTTACCTGGGTTACTCCCATGGACAGAGGAGTCTGGTGGCTACAGTACTTAGGGTCACAAAGAGTTGAAAATTACTGAAGTGACTTAGCACAGCACACAAGAGAAATTCAGTTCATGTTTGTAGCTCGATGTTTGCTTTCTGGATTGCCTAGATACACTTCAAACACTACAAATAAGAGTCAAACAATGTATGTTATGAGTGAAAAAGTATTTCCCTACTGTCTGCTAATTTCACCAGATATATACTGATAGTTCTCTGAATTGTTTACCAGGAGAAGGATTCCAAACCCTCACAATTCTAGTCACTCTTCACAAAATGTGACTGATGATAGAAGCAAGGTTCGATGCTGTGAAGAGCAATATTGCATAGGAACTTGGAATGTTAGGCCTATGAATCAAGGCAAATTGGAAGTGGTCAAACAGGAGATGACAAGTGAATGTCAACATTCTAGGAATCAGCGAACTAAAATGGACTGGAATGGGTGAATTTAACTCAGATGATCATTATATCTACTACTGTGGGCAGGAATCCCTTAGAAGAAATGGAGTAACCATCATGGTCAACAAAAGAGTCCGAAATGCAGTACTTGGATGCAATCTCAAAAACGACAGAATGGTCTCTGTTCGTTTCCAAGGCAAACCATTCACTATCACAGTAGTCCAGTCTATGCCCCAACCAGTAATGCTGAAGAAGCTGAAGCTGAACGGTTCTATGAAAACCTACAAGACCTTTTAGAACTAATACCCCAAAAAGATGTCCTTTTCGTTCTGGGGGAGTGGAATGCAAAAGTAAGAAGTCAAGAAACACCTGGAGTAACAGGCAGAATTGGCCTTGAAATAAGGAATGAAGCAAGGCAAAGGGTAATAGAGTTTTGCCAAGAGAACACACTGGTCATAGCAAACACCCTCTTCCAACAACACAAGAGAAGACTCTACACATGGACATCACTAGATGATCAACACCGAAATCAGATTGACTATATTCTTTGCAGCCAAAGATGGAGAAGCTCTATACAATCAGCAAAAACAAGACCGGGAGCAGACTGTGGCTCAGATCATGAACTCCTTATTGCCAAATTCAGACTTAAATTTAAGAAAGTGGGGAAAACCACTATGCCATTCAGATATGACCTAAATTAAATCCCTTATGATTACAGAGTGGAAGTGAGAAATAGATTTAAGGGTCTAGATGTGATAGATAGAGTGCCTGATGAACTATGAAAGGAGGTTTGTGACATTGTACAGGAGACAGGGATTAAGACCATCTCCATGGAAAAGAAATGCAAAAAAGCAAAATGGCTGTCTGAGAGGCCTTACAAATAGCTATGAAAAGAAGAGAAGTGAAAAGCAAAGGAGAAAAGGAAAGATATTCCCATCTGAATGCAGAGTTCCAAAGAAAAGCAAGGAGAGATAAAAAAGCCTTTCTCAGTAATCAAAGCAAAAGAATAGAGGCAAACAATAGCATGGGAAAGACTAGAGATTTCATCAAGAAAATTAGAGATACCAAGGGAACACTTCATGCAAAGATGGGCTCTAAAAAGGGCAGAAATTATATGGACCTAACAGAAGCAGAAGATATTAAGAAGAAGTGGCAAGAATACACAGAAGAACTGTACAAAAAAGATCTTCATGACCCAGATAATCACAGTGGTGTGATCACTCACCTAGAGCCAGACATCCTGGATGTGAAGTCAAGTGGGCCTCAGAAAGCATCACTACGAACAAAGCTAGTGGAGGTGATGAAATTCCAGTTGAGCTATTTCAAATCCTGGAAGATGATGCTGTGAAAGTGCTGCACTCAATATGCCAGCAAATTTGGAAAACTCAGCAGTGGCCACAGGACGGGAAAAGGTCAGTTTTCATTCCAATCCCAAAGAAAGGCAGTGCCAAAGAATGCTTGAACTACTGCACAATTGCACTTGTCTCACATGCTAGTAAAGTAATGTTCAAAATTCTCCAAGCCAATCCTCAGCAATACATGAATGGTGAACTTCCAGATGTTCAAGCTGGGTTTAGAAAAGGCAGAGGACCAGAGATCAAATCGCCAACATGTGCTGGATCATGAAAAAGCAAGAGAGTTCCAGAAAAACATCTATATCTACTTTATTAACTATGCCAAAACCTTTGACTGTGTGGATCACAATAAACTGTGGAAAAATCTTAAAAATACCAGACCATCTGACCTGTCTCTTGAGAAACCTGTTTGCAGGTCAGGAAGCAACAGTTAGAGCTGGACATGGAACAACAGACTGGTTCCAAATAGGAAAAGGAGTATGTCAAGGCTGTATATTGTTACCTTGCTTTTTTAACTTCTATGCAGAGTACATCATGAGAAATGCTGGACTGGAAGAAGCACAAGCTGGAATCAAGATTGCCAGGAGAAATGTCAATAACCTCAGATATGCAGATGACACCATCCTTATGGCAGAAAGTGAAGAAGAACTAAAGAGCCTCATAATAAAAGTGAAAGAGGAGAGTGAAAAAGTTGGCTTAAAGCTCAAAATTCAGAAAACTAAGATCATGACATCCAGTCCATCACTTCATGGCAAATAGATGGCAAAACTGTGGAAACAGTGTCAGACTTTATTTTGGGGGGCTCCAAAATCACTGCAGATGGTGATTGCAGTCATGAAATTAAAAGATTCTTACTCCTTGGAAGGAAAGTTATGACCAACCTAGACAACATATTAAAAAGCAGAGACATTACTTTGCCAACAAATGTCTGTCTAGTCAAGGCTATGATTTTTTCAGTGATCAAGTATGGATGTGAGATTGGGACTATAAAGAAAGCTGNTCTTACTCCTTGGAAGGAAAGTTATGACCAACCTAGACAACATATTAAAAAGCAGAGACATTACTTTGCCAACAAATGTCTGTCTAGTCAAGGCTATGATTTTTTCAGTGATCAAGTATGGATGTGAGATTGGGACTATAAAGAAAGCTGAGTTCCAAAGAATTGATGCTTTTGAAAACTAGTGTTGGAGAAGACCCCTGAGAGTCCCTTGGACTGCAAGGAGATCCAACCAGTCCATCCTAAAGGGGATTAGTCCTGGGTGTTCATTGGAAGGGCTGATGTTGAAGCTGAAACTCCAGTACTTTTGCCACCTCATGCGAAGAGTTGACTCATTGGAAAAGACCCTAATGCTGGGAGGGATGAGGGCAGGTGGAGAAGGGGACAACAGAAGATGAGATGACTAGACGGCATCCCCAACTTGATGGACATGAGTTTGAGTAAACTCCAGGAGTTGTTGATGGACAGGGAGGCCTGGCGTGCTGGGATTCATGGGGTCACAAAGAGTCAGACACGAATGAGCCACTGAACTGAACTTCACAAAATGAATCCATCTTATTGGACCCAATACTCCCACTAATGTATCTTAAGACCTATATTTTCATCTATAGTGGTCACGTCTTATGGAACTTAAACAAAAAATTAAATTTCTATTATTATTCACTTTTTATATGATTTTCACATTTCCCTGAATCTATCAAAGGATAAAATACCTTGTTATCACCACATCCCACTTCTTTTTATCTTCTCATGGAATGCTTTGATAATTTAATAAATATCCCCAAGGAGCCTCTATAAGAACTACAATTATCTGGCAAATTACTATTTTATCACAAAGAATCAGTGATAATTTTTTATTCCTATGTACATTTACCATGTGCTTTTGAGGAGGTTGGTTTATACTTTGGCTTAAATGACTATGTGTTCCCCCAAGGAAGATATCAATTCAATGAAATTAAATTAAAACACGCAGACACACACAAGGTAAGACTTCTTGTGTGGAATGGATAGCATTCTAAAAGAGATTGATAATCAATACCAATGAAATTGTTTACCCAAGAGGCCCAGTCAGACATAAATTGACAATTTCTCCTTCCAGAGGTGTTATATGGTAATTATCAAGTTCATAGCTGCCTGGCATATAGAAAACACACAACAGCTATTGCATAAATGGATAAAATGAATGAACAAGTATTAAAATCTTGCTTTTCTAAATCTGCTTCCTGCAGATTTATAAAGAGCATGCATGTTTTCTCTGTTTACTGACTTAGTTGGTTACAATGCCTGCAACACCCATATATCTGGTAAGCATTTGCATTTATTCATGATAATATACTGGGGGATTCATTTGAAAAAGTACTAGCATTGGGGCCAATGACTTATAAGAAGGCTGAGGATGTGGACAAGCCAGAAGGGGAAATGATTTCCAGCTATCAAGGTCTCTCTGCCACATGTTTCTACCCTACCCTCTTGACATGGAGGTATAAGTTTGTGATTACTAAAAATGGTTATGGCCATAAAGGAGAAGAACAAAGATCATTTTTAAGACACCACAGATCTTAGCAAAAATCCATAATGAAAACAAGAAATCTTGAAAACATTTCACAGAACACAAAATAAGTGGAACACTGAGACTGCAATGATGTCTGCCTGAGATGAATTGCAAGGTACTCCCTTAGCGTTGGCAACCTGGTTTACAAACTGAGCCAATGCGTCCTTTCATTAAAATTCAAATAAATTTTCAATTGAGGACTGAAGGATCAAATTACTTACTCTTCTCAAACTCCCTGCTCATCATTATTTAAACGTGGATGTTTAATTTTTTAGTGAGAGAAAATGAATTAGACACTTGACTCCAACTCCTCTATCGATAAAATTGGGTAGATTTTAAAGGAATATGATGTTGAACAACCTAAACCATCATTATCTTCATCTTCAATTTTATCATTAACATTGACTTGCATTTACTGTGTGACTGCAACCTCTAAAATCCTTACATGAGTCATCTCATTGAACCCTTCCAAAGCTGGAAGAAGGGAAGGCTATTATCTCACTTTAAGATGAGAAATCCGAGGCTGAAGGAGGTTAAATAATTTTTATAAAGCTTCAGTGCTCTGTACTCTGTTGGCATCTGTGCCGGTCAGGTCAGGATTTAAAACCGGCAATCTAACGAAGAAGGAGTATATGTGAGGAGCTCAGCTAAGCTGAGGACAGCTGAAATGCCAGACATGGAGTAACCATTTAAGCAAAAGCTAAATTGGAACTAACAGTCAAGACTTTAATCGTTTACCATGATAGTAGAAGCAAGAAGCTAAGCCACAGGAAGTTCTAACTATCATGTTTCATTTTCCCCCAAAGAACAGTGTAGTGGATCAACACAGATGTGGTTTGCCTCACTGTTGATGAGACCTGGAACAATAGTTTTCCTGTCCAGTCCCTAGGGCTGGGTGCAGAGCCCAGGGGAAAGAGCCAGGAATGGAAAAGTACTGAGTACTGAGTCAGAGTGAGGAAAAGCATCTTCAAGTTCCCCTCTGCAGTTCCACTTCCTTAGGGAGCCTTTAACAGAGGCACTTAAGGAAGGCATTTGCTTACTAACCAAGAGAAGGGAATGGCAACCCACTCTAGTATTCTTGTCTGGAGAATTCCAAGAACAGAGGATCCTGGAAGGCTATGGGGTTGCAAAGAGTCAGACAAGACTGAGCAACTAGCACTTTCACTTTTTTTCAAAATAGAGAAACTTTGGAATGCAGGCTCCTGAGGTCTTATTCCTTGACTATAACTCCCCTTAGAGACTATCATGCGTTAATCAGGTACCAAGACTGGTGTAGGGAGGCCAGCTTTCCCCCATCAAGTAGAGCCTTTGAAATTGCCTATGGTGGGACCTGAAAAATCACATATAATGTTTGAGTCTGGGCTGAACTCCTCAGGATGCAACCCTGCTCTGGAGAGGTCAGCTATGCATGCTCTCTGTTATTCTGTAATGACCTTCTCTTCATTCTATTTTGAAAAATCTCTCTGTAAGTGTGCCACTGTGATTGATAGAATTTTGTTCTCCAGTGTGTTGGGTTAGAAAAAATTAAATTACTAAACTAGATTTCTGACTAAACATAGGAAATGGCAGTAGCATGAAAATTCATAAATTTACAAGATGAAATTGAATGGCAGGGAAGAATAGTAATGAACAGGATATAACACAATACTGGAAGATGGAAAAATGATAGATTAGAAGAGAGGTAACCAACAGCACAAGATGGCAATGAAAAGTATAATAATTGCACATAAGGATCCAATAAAGACTTCAAAATGGGAAGCTTCAGTACCATGGAAAGTGCTTCTGATTAAAGAAGTTGTTTAACAAGTCTACCCAAGCACAGTCAAATGATTACCCCTCTTATGAGAAGACAAGTGGCATCCTTTGTGGACAAGTTAAATCTAAAGGTCTCTGGTCCACTAGACACAGGAAAAGTTGTGGGTAAGATATGGGAATGAAGATGGAGGGGAGAGTCAGGTGAACACTGGGTATAGGGAAACCCAGCCACATTTTCCATCCATCTCTCATGAGATAGGTGACAGTGCTCCAGGCAAAATACTGGAGGCTTCCTCTAGAGAAACTGGTGTGGTGGTTTAATCATTAAGCTGTGTCTGACTCTTGGGACCCCATGGACTGTATAGCCTACTAGGCTCCTCTGTCCATGGGATTCTCCAGGCCAGAACACTAGAGTGTGTTGCCATTTCTTTCTCCAGTGGATCTTCCCAACCCAGGAATGTAACCTGGGTCTCCTGCACTGCAGGCAGATTCTTTACTGACTGAGCTATAAGCGAAGTCCTTGGTGGCTCAGTAGGTAGAGAAACTGACAATTGTCGGTAAAACAAACAAAATTCAGTTTTCTGCCTGATATTCCAACAATGAAGCCCAAAAGATGGTAAAGATATTCATGCCCACATGACTTTCACTCAACTTTTTATATATGACTGGAGCGTCAAGGGAGGCTGCCATTTAAAAAAATCCTCCAATATGAAAGATGTGGGCTAAGTCACTTCAGTCNTCCAACCAGTCCATCCTAAAGGGGATTAGTCCTGGGTGTTCATTGGAAGGGCTGATGTTGAAGCTGAAACTCCAGTACTTTTGCCACCTCATGCGAAGAGTTGACTCATTGGAAAAGACCCTAATGCTGGGAGGGATGAGGGCAGGTGGAGAAGGGGACAACAGAAGATGAGATGACTAGACGGCATCCCCAACTTGATGGACATGAGTTTGAGTAAACTCCAGGAGTTGTTGATGGACAGGGAGGCCTGGCGTGCTGGGATTCATGGGGTCACAAAGAGTCAGACACGAATGAGCCACTGAACTGAACTTCACAAAATGAATCCATCTTATTGGACCCAATACTCCCACTAATGTATCTTAAGACCTATATTTTCATCTATAGTGGTCACGTCTTATGGAACTTAAACAAAAAATTAAATTTCTATTATTATTCACTTTTTATATGATTTTCACATTTCCCTGAATCTATCAAAGGATAAAATACCTTGTTATCACCACATCCCACTTCTTTTTATCTTCTCATGGAATGCTTTGATAATTTAATAAATATCCCCAAGGAGCCTCTATAAGAACTACAATTATCTGGCAAATTACTATTTTATCACAAAGAATCAGTGATAATTTTTTATTCCTATGTACATTTACCATGTGCTTTTGAGGAGGTTGGTTTATACTTTGGCTTAAATGACTATGTGTTCCCCCAAGGAAGATATCAATTCAATGAAATTAAATTAAAACACGCAGACACACACAAGGTAAGACTTCTTGTGTGGAATGGATAGCATTCTAAAAGAGATATGATAATCAATACCAATGAAATTGTTTACCCAAGAGGCCCAGTCAGACATAAATTGACAATTTCTCCTTCCAGAGGTGTTATATGGTAATTATCAAGTTCATAGCTGCCTGGCATATAGAAAACACACAACAGCTATTGCATAAATGGATAAAATGAATGAACAAGTATTAAAATCTTGCTTTTCTAAATCTGCTTCCTGCAGATTTATAAAGAGCATGCATGTTTCTCTGTTTACTGACTTAGTTGGTTACAATGCCTGCAACACCCATATATCTGGTAAGCATTTGCATTTATTCATGATAATATACTGGGGGATTCATTTGAAAAAGTACTAGCATTGGGGCCAATGACTTATAAGAAGGCTGAGGATGTGGACAAGCCAGAAGGGGAAATGATTTCCAGCTATCAAGGTCTCTCTGCCACATGTTTCTACCCTACCCTCTTGACATGGAGGTATAAGTTTGTGATTACTAAAAATGGTTATGGCCATAAAGGAGAAGAACAAAGATCATTTTTAAGACACCACAGATCTTAGCAAAAATCCATAATGAAAACAAGAAATCTTGAAAACATTTCACAGAACACAAAATAAGTGGAACACTGAGACTGCAATGATGTCTGCCTGAGATGAATTGCAAGGTACTCCCTTAGCGTTGGCAACCTGGTTTACAAACTGAGCCAATGCGTCCTTTCATTAAAATTCAAATAAATTTTCAATTGAGGACTGAAGGATCAAATTACTTACTCTTCTCAAACTCCCTGCTCATCATTATTTAAACGTGGATGTTTAATTTTTTAGTGAGAGAAAATGAATTAGACACTTGACTCCAACTCCTCTATCGATAAAATTGGGTAGATTTTAAAGGAATATGATGTTGAACAACCTAAACCATCATTATCTTCATCTTCAATTTTATCATTAACATTGACTTGCATTTACTGTGTGACTGCAACCTCTAAAATCCTTACATGAGTCATCTCATTGAACCCTTCCAAAGCTGGAAGAAGGGAAGGCTATTATTCTCACTTTAAGATGAGAAATCCGAGGCTGAAGGAGGTTAAATAATTTTTATAAAGCTTCAGTGCTCTGTACTCTGTTGGCATCTGTGCCGGTCAGGTCAGGATTTAAAACCGGCAATCTAACGAAGAAGGAGTATATGTGAGGAGCTCAGCTAAGCTGAGGACAGCTGAAATGCCAGACATGGAGTAACCATTTAAGCAAAAGCTAAATTGGAACTAACAGTAAGACTTTAATCGTTTACCATGATAGTAGAAGCAAGAAGCTAAGCCACAGGAAGTTCTAACTATCATGTTTCATTTTCCCCCAAAGAACAGTGTAGTGGATCAACACAGATGTGGTTTGCCTCACTGTTGATGAGACCTGGAACAATAGTTTTCCTGTCCAGTCCCTAGGGCTGGGTGCAGAGCCCAGGGGAAAGAGCCAGGAATGGAAAAGTACTGAGTACTGAGTCAGAGTGAGGAAAAGCATCTTCAAGTTCCCCTCTGCAGTTCCACTTCCTTAGGGAGCCTTTAACAGAGGCACTTAAGGAAGGCATTTGCTTACTAACCAAGAGAAGGGAATGGCAACCCACTCTAGTATTCTTGTCTGGAGAATTCCAAGAACAGAGGATCCTGGAAGGCTATGGGGTTGCAAAGAGTCAGACAAGACTGAGCAACTAGCACTTTCACTTTTTTTCAAAATAGAGAAACTTTGGAATGCAGGCTCCTGAGGTCTTATTCCTTGACTATAACTCCCCTTAGAGACTATCATGCGTTAATCAGGTACCAAGACTGGTGTAGGGAGGCCAGCTTTCCCCCATCAAGTAGAGCCTTTGAAATTGCCTATGGTGGGACCTGAAAAATCACATATAATGTTTGAGTCTGGGCTGAACTCCTCAGGATGCAACCCTGCTCTGGAGAGGTCAGCTATGCATGCTCTCTGTTATTCTGTAATGACCTTCTCTTCATTCTATTTTGAAAAATCTCTCTGTAAGTGTGCCACTGTGATTGATAGAATTTTGTTCTCCAGTGTGTTGGGTTAGAAAAAAATTAAATTACTAAACTAGATTTCTGACTAAACATAGGAAATGGCAGTAGCATGAAAATTCATAAATTTACAAGATGAAATTGAATGGCAGGGAAGAATAGTAATGAACAGGATATAACACAATACTGGAAGATGGAAAAATGATAGATTAGAAGAGAGGTAACCAACAGCACAAGATGGCAATGAAAAGTATAATAATTGCACATAAGGATCCAATAAGACTTCAAAATGGGAAGCTTCAGTACCATGGAAAGTGCTTCTGATTAAAGAAGTTGTTTAACAAGTCTACCCAAGCACAGTCAAATGATTACCCCTCTTATGAGAAGACAAGTGGCATCCTTTGTGGACAAGTTAAATCTAAAGGTCTCTGGTCCACTAGACACAGGAAAAGTTGTGGGTAAGATATGGGAATGAAAATGGAGGGGAGAGTCAGGTGAACACTGGGTATAGGGAAACCCAGCCACATTTTCCATCCATCTCTCATGAGATAGGTGACAGTGCTCCAGGCAAAATACTGGAGGCTTCCTCTAGAGAAACTGGTGTGGTGGTTTAATCATTAAGCTGTGTCTGACTCTTGGGACCCCATGGACTGTATAGCCTACTAGGCTCCTCTGTCCATGGGATTCTCCAGGCCAGAACACTAGAGTGTGTTGCCATTTCTTTCTCCAGTGGATCTTCCCAACCCAGGAATGTAACCTGGGTCTCCTGCACTGCAGGCAGATTCTTTACTGACTGAGCTATAAGCGAAGTCCTTGGTGGCTCAGTAGGTAGAGAAACTGACAATTGTCGGTAAAACAAACAAAATTCAGTTTTCTGCCTGATATTCCAACAATGAAGCCCAAAAGATGGTAAAGATATTCATGCCCACATGACTTTCACTCAACTTTTTATATATGACTGGAGCGTCAAGGGAGGCTGCCATTTAAAAAAATCCTCCAATATGAAAGATGTGGGCTAAGTCACTTCAGTCATGTCCAGCTCTTTGTGACCCCATGGACTGTAGCCCACCAGGCTCCTCTGTCCATGGAATTCTCCAGGCAAGAATACTGGAGTGGGTTGCCATTTCCTCTTCCAGGAGATCTTCCCAACCCAGGGACTGAAACCACATCTCTTACATCTCCTGTATTGGCAGGTGGGTTCTTTACCACTAGCGCCACCTATAAAAGATAGACAAAGAAATAAGCAAGAATCAGGAAGGGAAACAAAATATCCTATAATCAATATCTTCATAGGTACAAAAGAGATCAATTATCTGTTTAGAAAAAAGATGCTGGAAAACATGACTAATTAGAAATAATACATAAGTTTTAAAAATGAACATGTTAGTTTAGATTATAGAGACCGTTATGTGAAGAGCGTTCCAAGAGGATGGAGAACAGAAGCCAATACTTCCAAACTTCTAAAAGTTTTTTTTGTTTGTGTGTTTGTTTTTTTAACTTAGACTTCTACACCAAGTAAAGAGAACTATAAATCAAGACCAAGAAAATGAAAGAATAAGGGATTATTGAATCCAACACAGAAGAATGTAGGATGGTCCTTGGGCAAGAGTTGTTCATTAGACCAGGAGAACACTAAAGTGATGAAGAGCAAAACAGACTTGTGTGGAATGGAGGGCTGAGAGATTATCCCTGGAGGATGAGAGAAGGTGAGAAAATATCTTTGATGTTTCTGAGCCTTTAGAAAAATTATTCACTTCAGTTCAGTTCAGTTGCTCAGTTGTGTCTGACTCTTTGCAACTCAATGAACTGCAGCACACCAGGCCTCCCTGTTCATCACCAGCTCCAAGAGTTCACCCAAACTCGCATCCACTGAGTTGGTGATGCCATCCAACTATCTCATCCTCTGTTGTCCCCTTCTCCTCCTGCCCTCAATCTTTCCCAGAATCAGGGTCTTTTCAAATGAGCCAGCTCTTTGCATCAGGTGGCCCAAGTACTGAAGCTTCAACTTCAGCATCAGTCCTTCCAATGAATACCCAGGACTAATCTCCTTTAGGATGGACTGGTTGGATCTCCGTGCAGTCCAAGGGACTCTCAAGAGTCTTCTCCAACACCACAGTTCAAAAGAATCAATTCTTCGGTGCTCAGCTTTCTTTATAGTTCAACTCTCATATCCATACATGACTACTGGAAAAACCATAGCCTTGACTGCTGCTGCTGCTGCTAAGTCACTTCCGTCGTGTCCGACTCTGTGCAACCCCATAGATGGCAGCCCACCAGGCTCCCCCATCCCTGGGATTGACTAGACAGACCTTTGTTGACAAAGTATGTCTCTGCTTTTTAATATGCTGTCTAGGTTGGTCATAACTTTCCTTTCAAGGAGTAAGCATCTTTTAATTTCATGGCTGCAATCAACATCTGCAGTGATTTTGGAGCCCCCCCAAATAAAATCAGCCAGTTTTTCTACAGTTTTGCCATCTATTTGACATGAAGTGACAGGACCACATGCCATGATCTTAGTTTTCTGAATGTTGAGCTTTAAGCCAACTTTTTCACTCTCCTTTTTCACTTTCATCAAGAGTCTCTTTAGTTCTTCACTTTCTGCCATAAGGGTAGTGTCATCTGCATATCTGAGGTTATTGATATTTTTCCAGCTTCTGCATTTCTCATGATGTACTCTGAGTATAAGTTAAATAATCAGGGTGACAATATACAGCCTTGATGTACTCCTTTTCCTATTTGGAACCAGTCTGTTATTCCATGTCCAGTTCTAACTGTTGCTTCCTGACCTGCATATAGGTTTCTCAAGAGGCAGGTCAGGTGGTCTAGTATTCCCATCTCTTTCAGAATTTTCCACAGTTTATTGTGATCCACACAGTCAAAGGCTTTGGCACAGTCAATAAAGCAGAAATAGATGTTTTTCTGGAACTCTCTTGCTTTTTCCATGATCCAGCGGATGTTGGCAATTTGCTCTCTGGTTCCTCTGCCTTTTCTAAACCCAGCTTGAACATCTGGAAGTTCATGGTTCATGTATTGCTGAAGCCTGGCTTGGAGAATTCTGAGCATTATTTTACTGGTGTGTGAGTGCCTGTATACATATTAGGACAGTTATGGAAATTGAGATACTCATTTAAAGCTAAATAAATAAAAATTGGAAATGAATGATGCCAGGAAAAAGAGAAAGGGACACAATAACATAGTGCTTTTGATTCAGGAGTAAATAATACTTAGTAATAATGAGGTAAACTTTGATAACTGATTTAGCCTTAAATGGTGACATAAATAAATAGCCAGAGGCTTGTGAAGCAGGTTTAGTAATTTAAATCATCATGAACATAACCAGAAATCACAGAATGATCAAAATTAAGAAATTAAAATCAACAGCCTAATTATATTATTTGAAAAGAAATTTGGAAGTAAATAAGAGCAGACACATAATAGAAGACAAAATTTCCTCTATTCCTCTGCAACAGAGCTTGGATGTATGGAGGGCTGCAGTGAGAAAAAGCTGGTTTTGTCTGTAAGAGCTTTAGTACATGAGATTTAAGCTATAAAATGGTATCTATGATCATA
Organism: Aepyceros melampus; assembly: GCA_006408695.1. NCBI lineage: Eukaryota > Metazoa > Chordata > Mammalia > Artiodactyla > Bovidae > Aepyceros > Aepyceros melampus. Next base: position 223,872 of record SJXQ01004902.1, on the reverse strand, counting down.
ACCATATTGTTTTCATCTCATGGATTCCTTTCACTTGTAAAATAGCAAACGTGAGTATTATCTTAGTGTTTAAGTTGTGTTTGCCATGTAGTTTTAATAAATTATTAGTTGGTTGCTTTGTCTCCTGGTCCTGGATGTCTAAATGTTTTCACATTTCTGGGTGAATGGAACTATGAAGACTTGGTATCTGAAAATAATTTTATTACTTCCTATCACACATATCTATTGCATAGACCTTCCTGACTCCTTCAAATAGTCCTATAGCTTTTCTGCATTTATTCACAGGTCACATAAATTAATACTTTCTTTTTTTTAAATTAATTTTTATTTTTTAGTTTGTTTTGCTTTACAATACTGTATTCATTTTGCTATACATTGACATGAATCAGCCATGAGTATACATGAACTCCTTTTTAAAAAAATTAGGAGGTGTTTATAGTATCTCTCCAGGTAGGTACTAAGTTTCTCAAGGAAAATTGCTATTGACTTCAGTTTTTTCATCCTACTAGAACTTACTACTCTGTACTTTTCATGTTGAAAAACCAACAAACTCAACAAAATGAAAAGGAAAAGGGGAAAAAAACCTCTACATTTTAACATTTAAGAAAAATTTGAGTTTGTCCTAAATGTGACCTTTTATATCTTGGAAGCACAACTTCAGAGATCTTCAGTTGTCTCATTTCTAGAATGGTACTCAAAGATGTTGTAAAAATTGAATGAGGTCATGTATATTTATATATTTTTTAAGCTAAGACATTATACAAATAAAAAGCATCATTATGATAGGTGATTACAAATTGCATGTACATAAATTTTTATTTTCTTTTTCATCCAACTGGGTGGTATAGGCCAGAAAATAAAAATACCCGGGAGAATTTTCTAGGCTTTCTTTGAATCCTTTATTAGGAAGGAAGAAGAAAATAATAGGAAATAAAAATAAGAATATTAACATAAATTAAACCAAGTTTTAATATATTTTTAGGCAAAATCAATTTAATAACATGAAATCAGAATCTTACTGAATTTAAAATTTTTTTTAGTTTTAATTTTTTTGTACAGCACTGTATTATAGAGCTGATATTTTATTGTGTTCCTTTCCTTTTGCTTTTAATCTCTTAAAATTATTATTTTCATACAATTTGAAAGGTTACATTTTATTTATAGTCATTACAGAATATTGGCTATATTTTCCATGTCATATAATATATCATTGAGCCTATCTTTAACAAATAGTTTGATTTGAAAAGACCCTGTTGCTGGGAAAGATTGAAGGCAGGAGGAGAAGGGGATGACAGACGATGAGATGGTTGGATGGTATCACCGACTCAGTGGACATGAGTTTGAGTGAACTCCGGGCGTTGGTGATGGACAGGGAGGCCTGGTGTGCTGCAGACCATGGGGTCGCAAAGAATCGGACATGACTGAGTGACTGAACTGAACTGAAAAACTGAACTGAATACCCTCATCCCTATATTGCTTCTCTGTCCCCACTGGTAACCACTAGTTTGTTCTCTGTATCTATGAGTCTGCTTCTTTTTTGTTATATTCACTAATTTGTTGTACTTTTTTAGATTCTACATATATATATGATATCATACGGTATGTTCAATGACTTTTATCTAGGATCTGTTGGGCTTCCTTGATGGCTCATCAAGTAAAGAATCTGCCTGCAATTTGATCACTTGGTTTTGAAGATCCCCTGCAGGAGGATATGGAGACCCACTCCAGTATTCTTGCCTGGAAAATCCTATGGACAGAGGAGCCTGGCAAGTTACAGTCTAAAGGGTCACGAAGAGTCGGATATGACTGAGTGACTATGCCAGCATGTTCTTAAGTTTTGATAGGAAATAAATAAAGTTATAAACCATATTTTTGTTATTCTCCCAATTATTTACCTGCATATTTCCAGTTAGCATACACAAGATATTTAAATACTTATTACTTTAAAGAAATAAGTAATGAGATTAAAATTTAGAAACTTGAAAAAATTGTTCTTCAAACTGTAGTATGCTAGTAACTAGTGTGAAAGCATATATTAGAGCACAGGTCTTGTGGACCTCTAAATCTATATTTTTATTCATTACCATAGTGTGGCAGAATAATCTACTGAAGTAATATTGTGTCTTATTCTCTTGTGATCAAAGGAATGTGAGACATTTTTCTTTCTCACAACACTTGTACCCAGCTCTCTAAGAAGGTAAACAGAAAAGCTGTGGCTTCTCTTCATCAGGATCTTTGTCAAAGCCCTTTGCCTGTGAATCTCTTAATCTGTTTAGAATGAACCTTTATGTCCCAAGGGTCTGTGCATGCTCAGTCACTCAGTCATGTCTGACACTGTGACCCCATGGACTGGAGCCCACCAAGCTCCTCTGTCCATTGGATTATCCAGGCAATAATACTGGACTGAATTGCCATTTTCTTCTCCAGAGGATCTTCCTGACCCAGGGATCAAACCCGTGTCTCCTGTATTGGCAGGCAGATTCTTTACCATTGTGCCACCTGGGAAGCCATATGTTCCAAGAGTCCCAAATACTGAGACATACGGGAGCAGCTAAATCCTAAAGATGGAGAGAGGTGTAGTTTCCTAAAGGCTGGAAAAAGCCTTAAAGAAATTTCTGGGGTGCTGGTGACTTTGGCATGCTCATCCAGTTAAGAGAAGCCCTGAGTGACACAAACACTGAGGGCAGCTGGGGTAGACATTACTCATTACTCTAGCATCCTGTTCTTTTCCTCCAGTTATATGAGGGATTGTAATTGTTTAACCCTTGAAGTTACATATATCTACATTACTTTTTCTGGGCAATGAAAGGTGAGAAGAAGAGAGAAGTGTCGCATCCTCGCTAAGCACTTAATGGCCCATATTTGGTTCTCTTGTCTCCATCAAGTTGCCATGGAGATATGTTCATCAACAGGGAGAAGAACCAAATATAAATAAGCCATCTTTCCTTTCTTCCATGTACTATTCCCAAAGTAAGTAGTTCTTCTTATAGAGAATAGTGACGGGAGAACCACACGGATAGTACGTCGAAGAGAGGAAGGAGGCCTCCTTTCTTTATCCTGTTGCTCACTTGTCAGAGGTCATTCCATTAGGAGTAAACTCTTTCATATGCATGGTTTGTATTATCCTTATCTTACACCTGGGACTTCTTAGAAAGTCTTTTTGTGTGATGTTTCACTTGTCTAGGATGAAAAAGCTGCCCAGCACAGGAGAGGTACTGATTAGAGAGAGGGAAAATAAGCAGTTGAAGATATCTGAGAAGGCACCCAAGATTTAGAGGAGCCCTAATAATATTTGCTCAAAGGAATTGCAGAACTTCTTCTAACAGTGATTAATGTATGTTCACTACTTTTTTATGAAGCAAACCTTTACTGTTTTTGTTCTATTCTACTTTCATCAATGTATGCTGTGTTATAGGAAATAGTTTATTTTTTAGTCTTGATTATTGTTGTTGTTCAGTTGCTGTGTCCGACTCTTTGCCACACCCCAGGCTGTAGCATGCCAGTCTTCCTTGTCTTTCACTACCTCCTAGAGTTTGCTCAAACTCATGTCCATTGAGTTGGTGATGCCATCCCATCATCTCATCTCTGTCTCCCCCTTCTCCTGCCCTCAAACTTTCTCAGCACCAGAGTCTTTTCCAGTGAGTCGGCTCTTTGCATCAGGTGGCCAAAGTATTAGAGCTTCAGCTTCAGTATGAGTCCTTCCAATGAATATCTAAACAAAAAGAATTATCCTGGATTGGTTATAAACACTATAAACATAATCACCTATCACAAGTGTATTCTAGACTTTAGGATGCCCCCCTTGGAGAGGAGTTAAAAGTAATTCAACTATATAGTGACCAAAAGATTGAATTATGATAAGCATATTAATATTCAATAATATTTATTATTAATATTTGATCCTTACTTCTGGGTACATAAAGAATTGTGATATCACCCACTTGAAGTTACACATTGCCAGAAGATTAGCTAAGGAAGGGTGAGTTGAAGTGGTGATTGTGTTTTTCAAACTAGAACATTAAATGGGCCAGTGCCTTTCCTTCTCCTGGCATAGTGATTATAAAGAAAGAAACACATGTTAAAATAGCAATGTCATCATTTTGTTGAGTAGCTCTTAGACTAAAATGGCTACAATGAATATATTTCTTTGGCTTACTTCATTGAACATGTAGGGTGAGACAGAAACGTACCTTTATGATTTTCAGCTACTGAGAGCTTGGAGTTGTTAATTTAGGTATCTCTAGTAAACAGCCTCTTCTAACAAAGTCCACAAATGATTTCACTCCTCCACAATGACCTGGGTTAGACTTGCTGATTACTTAAATGAGGACTCCAAGATTTAATTCTACTTAGAAAAAATAAAGATGATTTTTATTGCTCTAACTTATAATTGACCAAATGTTTACTAAGGAATACATGTCTTTTTCTGATAGGAAAGACAAAAACAGAAACAAAAACAAAATATGTGATGGGCACTGCTTTCTGCTGGGGCATATTTATTAATATAATTGCTAATTGCATTAAGTACAATATTTTTAATCCAGTGTAATAGAACCAATGCATAAAAGTGATTTCAAGGAGTGAAGTTGCTACATTGTCATTCATCGCAGTGACTTGTTTACAGAAATAGGTGTTCCATTCTCAGATATTTCAGACTGTTTGTTCCACACAAATAGCTTGGAAACATGACTTGTGGAAGTAATTTACTTAAACCTTAAGTCCTCACTACAGATTTCCACTTGGCTACATGGCATCTGAGCTAGCCATGGTGGGTTTCTGGAGGAAACAGTTTACTACATGACAAAGGTAAACAGGATGTTCTTATTTCTCTGACCTGGATCATTGTGAACTTGGGATCTTTTCATGTGACTTCCAACTCTGTTGTGAGTCTGCACATGAATCTCAGATGCTGCCTCAAAATATTAATCATATGAGATTTTTCAACAGTATATATAAGGCTTTGGTCTTCCACTGCAGATTAGACCAACACTTCTGATAATTTTAATACTCCCTTTAAGTTTGTGGATATATCCAATGTGACAAGAGTACTGAAAATCATCAGAAACTTATTAAGATTTAATTTACTCACAAACATTTTACGATAAAGCAAAGTGATAAAGAGGTAGTCTTCTTTGATGCTTTCCTTGCTACAGTTAAAGCAGGTTATGACTGCTTTTTATTCATAAATAAACATACTGTTTTAATTTAAATTTGACTTCACATGGAAATACAAACTAATCACAGCAGAAACTATTGCATATCAGAACATATTAATATGCAACTTTGGGGCATGGATTGCCTTAGAAAGCAGCTATTCTCTCACTCCTGTGTATCTTATTTCCAACCTGAGTAGGATGCCCACCCCCCAAACTGTTAATGACTTCATCAGTAATTATCTATAATTATGAGTTTTATTTAGCTGATCCATTTTTCATCATACTGAACCATATGCTATAATTTAGATTTTATAAGTAGTGAAGTTATTTTTGTTTTCTATTTTGCTGTATATTCTTTTACCAACTTGTTCAGAACTTGAATGTGAAAGAAAAATAGTACTTATGTGTGTGTTAGTCACTGAGTCATGTCCAACTCTTTGCAACTCCATGGACTGTAGCCTGCCAGGCTTCTCTGTCCATGGAATTCTCTAGGCTAGAATACTGGAGTGGATTGCCATTCCCTCTCCAGAGGAACTTCTTAACCCAGGGATCGAACTCTGGTCTCCTGCATCGCAGGCAGATTCTTTACCATTTGAGCTACAAAGAAGTCTCTAATAGTACTTACAGTTTGCTTGAAGACCCCAAACATTTACACTACCAGATTATTTGGGAAATATTACCTTAATTTGGTGGTATAGGAAGAAAGCCAGACTGAAGCTTAAGACTGATTTTCCTATAAATTTAAGATGTGACTTGAGAAACACTTTATTTCTCTGGGAATCAGTCTTTCCTTTGTAACATGAGGTAGTTTAAGATAGATTGTTTCTAAGAAGCAATTAGCTCATGAGTAATTTGTGGTTTTTCATAGACTGATCAATTTCAGGTAACTGTGGTATAGAGCTATATCAATAGCCTCAGGTAATATCAGTGGACCGTTCTTCCTGTAAGTCAAGTTAAATTGCCATCTTGTGTCTTTTTCCATAGATTTATCTGAAATTGATGTCTTCCATTCCTTACCTACTGTGAAAATCCTTTAATCTTCCTATGTTCTTGACATTTGAATTTCTTTACACTTTAGCCTTCCAATTATATGACTTTCTCATCTCAGTGTTTCCTCTACCTTAATGTCATAGTCACATGCTTGACTATGTCATTACAGTTTCTGAAACCTGATCATTATCTTCTATTCTAGCAGCATATTGCTGAAAATATCTTGCTTTAATAATGTATTAATTTTTAAATTTTTATATAATTTTTAAATGTTGCACTTTATTTACAGTTATGGAAAACATTGTCTATATTCTTTGTGTTATGCAATACATACTTGTAGCTTAGCTTACAGCCAGTAGTTTGTACCTCCAATGTCCCCAACCCTGTGTTACCTCCCACAAAGTAACCACTAGCTTACTCTCTATATATGTGAGTCAGTTCTTACTTCAATTATACAAAAAGTTTTCCTGAAAAATTTCCCCATGCTGCTAGCTGCGCAGTAGTATTGACATATACACACTATCGTGTGTCAGATAAATAGCTAGTGGGAAGTTGCTCTTTAACACAGGGAGTGTCCAGCCTGGTGCTCTCTGATGACCTAGAAGGGTGGGATGACGTTTGGAGTGGGGGGAAGTCTCAAGAGGGAGGGGACATATGTTTACTTATGACTGATTCACATAGTTACACAACAGAAACCAGTGCAACATGGTAAAGCAATTATCCTCCAATTATTATGAAAAAAAAAAAAAAAGCCAGAATTATCTGCTTTTGGGTAAAAGTATGAAGTATCAATGTTTCCACTTAGTTCCTTTCAAAGTCTTCAGATTGCACAAAGCATAAAATCTAGTCGTTTTACATTAACTATTGAAAGTCATATAATTATCACACTCATTATCTGTCTAGAATTTTGGCCTCATTTCATGCTGCTCACGCCTTCATTCTCTGTGCTTTATTCGTCCTGAATTTCTATGGGTTCCTAACAGCTACTAAAGTTCTTTAGAATCCGGAGCTTTCACATAAGATTTGTTCTGCCTTGAAATGTTTTTCTCTTGGTTGATCTCATTCATGCTTCTTATTTTCCCTTAGATGTCACTTCCGTAAGGAAGTTTCCATGAAAACTCAGCCTTAGGTCCCTTGTATAGCACCTTGTATTTCCTTTTCCTTGGCATATACTTTTAACTTAATATTTATTTTTTAGTTATATTATTAATTTCTAACTTATTCACTAGTAGATTATAAGCTTCATACAAGAAAGGATAACATTAGAAGTTTTGACTCCTGAGTACCTATCTCCTTAGACTCAGTTTGTTCTTATTAATTATTATCAAATGAAAAAATAAGTGAATAAGTATGAGGAAAAGAAGATGTAAAATCTTTATTTGTGAAATATCCTCCATGCACCTGGCATAGTCTCTAAAACAAGAAATTAAGATACAGCACACATCTCATAAAATTAAGAGATGGGGATACCAGACCACCTTACCTGTTGCCTGAGAAACCTGCATGCAGTTCAAGAAGCAACAGTTGGAACTGGACATGGAACAAGGAACTGGTTCAAAACTGGGAAAGGAGTGGGTCAAGGCTGTATATTGTCACCCTGCTTATTTAACTTATATGCAGAGTGTCATGTGAAATGGCAGGCTGGGTGAATCAAAGGCTGGAATCAAGATTGCTGGGAGAAATATCAACAACTTCAGATATGGAGACTCTAACAGCAGAAAGCAAAGAGGAATTAGAGCCTCTTGTTGAGGTTGAAACAGGAGAGTTAAAAAAGCTAGCTTATAATTCAGTTTTCAAAAAATTAAGATCATGGGATCTGGTCCTATCACTTCGTGACAAATAGATGGGTAAAAAGTGGAAACAGTGACAGGCTTTATTTTCTTGGGCTCTAAAATCACTGTGGACAGTGACTGCAGCCATGAAATTAAAAGATGCTTACTTCTTGGAAGAAAAGCTATGACAAACCTAGACAGCATATTAAGGAAAATAGGGACATGACTTTGCCAACAAGAGTCTGTATAGTCCAAGCTATGGTTTTTCCAGTAATGATATATGGATGTATAACAAAAACTGAGCACCCAAAATTTGGTGCTTTCAAATTGCAGTGCTGGAGAATACACTTGAGAGTCCCTTAGACTGCAAGGAGATCAAACCAGTCGATTCTAAAGGAAATCAACCCTAAATATTCATTGGAAGGATTGATGCTGAGGCTTCAATACTTTGTCTACCTGATGTGAAAAGCCATCTCATTGGAAAAAGGAAAATAGGGACATGACTTTGCCAACAAGAGTCTGTATAGTCCAAGCTATGGTTTTTCCAGTAATGATATATGGATGTATAACAAAAACTGAGCACCCAAAATTTGGTGCTTTCAAATTGCAGTGCTGGAGAATACACTTGAGAGTCCCTTAGACTGCAAGGAGATCAAACCAGTCGATTCTAAAGGAAATCAACCCTAAATATTCATTGGAAGGATTGATGCTGAGGCTTCAATACTTTGTCTACCTGATGTGAAAAGCCATCTCATTGGAAAAGACTCTGATGCTGGGAAAGACTGAGGGCAGGAGGAGAAGGAGTGACAGAGGATAAGATGGTTGGATGGTATTACTGACTCAATGGACATAAATTTGAGCAAACTCTGAGAGATAGTGAAGGACCAGGAAGCTTGGTGTGCTGCAGTCCATGAGATCACAAAGATGCATAAATATAGATATAGATATATAGGTATATATATAATAGTTATTATAGAAGATAACTCTTGGAGACCTTTAATAGGAGATAGTCCAAACAAATAATTTCTAAGAGAATTTGATGATTCCAGTAGTCTAACCTCTGCAGCCAGAATTATCTGAGTTCAATTGTTTCTTTTTTTTTTTCACTAGGTACTGGGTTGCTTTTCAGTTGCTAAGTTGTGCTATGATTCTTTGTGATATAGTATTTTGGCTGTTCTGTGCTACCTACCAGATCTTAATTTCCCAACCAGGGGTTGAATCCATGCCCCTTTCATTGAGAGCACAGAATTCTAACCACTAGACTGCCAGGGAAGTCTCACTATTCTACATTCTGTTTCTTAGGTGGTAAGTTTCTTGTGGTAACTTCTAAATATATTTATGGAACAAATCAGTAATTTCCAGATCTTTCCCTATAGATCTGAGTTCAGCTCATTTTCTGCTAACTTCTCCACACATTTATATACTTAAGAATGACAGTTTATCCTTCACAAATAATCATTATAAGAATCTTGGTTTAGTAAGAATATCCTATTATCTTCTGACATGGAAGACTCTGGAATGAAAGGATAATCTAAGAGAGAAACACTTGATCTCTTTATGATCAGTTCATTTCATTGCTTGCCCCATTCAACCTTGCAGAGTGTGTAAGAGTTAAAGTCATAATAGACCAGTGTAGAAATGGCACAAACAATAAAAGAGTCAGTAGAAATAGGTAACTGTCTTGCTGCTTCTGCTGTAGGGCCTTTAGGAATATTACAAAGTATGACTATATATACATTTATGTGATCTTGTAAATATGTCACATGTAAATATTTTTCTGGAAGGCTGGGAGGACTGAATCAATGTATGACCATTTTTCCTCCTGTCAGAAGCAATAGAATTTTTATTAGCATAATTTCCATTTCTCAGCACTGACTGTGATATCTTTGATCAAACTAATTAGAAATAGTTACACTTTGTACCATGAGATATATCAAATTTATTAGAAAAAATTATGTATGTGCACACATAGAAAATAAATAGGCATATTAAATATAAAAGTGTGACATTTATGCCACTGGTTGGAGTGAGGAGGCATTCTAATTAGATAGTGAATATTCTAAACTATGAATTTTCTATGTGGATTGCAATATTCAGCTAAAACTACAATTGCTAATAGAACTTGAATGCATAGAAGAGGGCAAAACATTTTTTGGAGGCCCTGAAGTCAATCAGTGTTTATTGATCCACTGTAATGTATCTTTGCTAGATGCTATGATGAGGAAAACTGGTTTTAAGTCATTGTGGATGACGATTACCCAAATTAGCTAGCATATAAAACTAAAATATGTTTATAAACAGTACTTGTCTTCTTTTTGGTCTCACCACAAGCCACGTAGGATCTTAGATCCCCATCCATGGATTAAACCCACACCTCCTTCATTGGAAGCACAGTCTTAAAACACTGGACCATCAGGGAAGTCTCTACAACTAGAATATCTTAATATCTTCAAATGTGTGTTGAAAGAAAGAACTCACAAAATTGTTCAGAGAAAAGAACATGTCTCCTTGTGTTTGGGATACATATCTATGGAAGAGGTAAAACTCATGTAGTTTTGAAACCTGAATTGAGAAAAGAAGGTAGTTGTAGGAAATACATGTAGTGAGAGAGTGAAATTAGAACTGGAGCTTTACTGTCTGCATCAGAGAACTTATATAATCAAAGATGGAGAGACTCAAACTCCTATGATGAAGAGGTAGTGAATCTCAGAATTATTTTTGATGTCTCTGTGGCAGACACAAGGCTAGGATTAGATGCTGCTGCTGTGGCTTCTCTTGCTGTTATGATTTAATNGCATCAGAGAACTTATATAATCAAAGATGGAGAGACTCAAACTCCTATGATGAAGAGGTAGTGAATCTCAGAATTATTTTTGATGTCTCTGTGGCAGACACAAGGCTAGGATTAGATGCTGCTGCTGTGGCTTCTCTTGCTGTTATGATTTAATGCATTCTTATTTAGAAGCAACTTCAAGGTTCAGAAGAAAATGGACTTTCCCAGGCTTGGCAGTTTCAAAAAGTGTTTATGTGACTTTTATAGACTTTGAATCCCTAACCTCTACCAGTCCATGATACAAATGGAGTAATACTATCATGGTCACCTGCATTTTCTACAGAGCTCAGGCTTTGCTGAGACACCTCCATCAGTGAGAGGCAAGGTGCACATCTGCCTACATGGCAGCTACTGGCATTCCCAAACAGTACATTTTGGAATCTGAACTACTCAGTTAATTTTTCATACTTTTCACTTTTTTATTTTGGGGTAAACATATATTTTCTGTTATTAAAAATTTAAGGTTCTATTATGTGTCTATTCTTTAAGTGTAAGTTTCTATTCCTATTCCAAATAAAGACAATGCCAAAAAATATTCAAACTATTGTACAACTGTGCTCATTTCACATGCTAGAAAGGTGATGCTCAAAATCCTTCAAGCTAAACTTCAGCAGTAAGTGAACCAAGAAATTACAGCTATATAAACTGTATGTAGAAAAGGCAGAGGAACCAGAGAACAAATTGCCAGTATCTGTTGAATCATAGAAAAAGCAAAGGAATTCCAGAAAAAACATCTACTTTTGCTTTATTGACTACACCAAAGCCTTTGACTATGTGGATCACAACAAACTAGAAAATTCTTGAAGAGATGAGAATACCAAACCACTTTACCTGCCTCCCGAGAAGTCTGTATGCAGGTCAAGAAGCAACAGTTAGAACTACATGGAACAGCAGACTGGTTCAAAATTGGGAAAAGAGTATGTCAAAGTTATATATTGTCACCTTACATATTTAACTTATGTACAGAGTACATCTTTCAAAATGCCAGGCTGGATGAAGCACAAGCAGAAATCAGGATTGCCAGGAGAAATATCAATAACCTCAGAAATGCAGATGACACTACCTTTATGGCAGAAAGCAAAGAGGAATGAAAGAGATTCTTGATGAAAGTGAAAGAGGAGAGTGAAAAACCTAGCTTAAAGCTCAGCATTCAGAAAACTAAGATTATGGCATTTGCTCCCATCACTTCACAGCAAATTGATGGGGAAACAATGGAAACAGTGACAGACTTTCTTTTTTTCGGCTCCAAAATCACTGCAAATGGTGATTGCAACATGAAATTAAAAGATATGTGCTCCTTGAGAGAAAAGCTATGACCAACCTAGAAAGCATGTTAAAAAGCAGAGACATTAATTTGCCAAAAATAGTCCATCTAGTCAAAGTTATGGTTTTTCCAGTAGTCAAATATGTATGTGAAAGTTGGACTATAAAGAAAGCTGAGTGCCATAGAATTGATGCTTTTGAACTGTGGTGTTGGAAAAGACTCTTGAGAGTCGCTTGGACTGCAGGGAGGTCCAACCAGTAAATCCTAAAGGAAATCAATCCTGAATATCCATTTGAAGAACTGTTGCTGAAGCTGAAGCTCCAATAATTTGGCCACCTGATGCTAAGAACTGACTCATTGGAAAAAACCTGATGGTGGGAAAGATTGAGGACAGGAGGTGAAGGGGATGAAAAAAGATGAGATGGCTGGATGGCATCACTGACTCAAAGGACATAAATTCCAGAAAGCTCTGGGAGTTGGTGATGGACAGGGATGCCTGGTGTGCTGCAGTCTATGGGGTCACAAAGTCAGACATGACTGAGTGACTGAGCTGAACAAATACACCACCAGAAAGTAAAATATTTTTCTTTTTGTCATTAAATTTTAAGGAAGACATTATGAAATCACATATGCAGGAGGGTGTAAAAATGTCTAAAAACAGTCATGTGAGAAACTAAATTAAGAAATTCTCAGGTTAAAAAAAAAAAACAACAGAAAATTTATTCAGTTCAGTTCAATTCAGGTGCTCAGCCATGTCTGATTCTTTGTGATCCCCATGGACTGTAGCACACCAGGCCTTCCTATCCATCACCAACTCCTGTAGTTCACTCAAACTCATGTCCATTGAGTCGGTGTTGCCATTCAACCATCTCATCCTCTGTTGTCCATTTCTCCTCCCACCTTCAATCTTTCCCAACATCAGTGTCTTTTCTTTTTTTTTTTTTTAAATTTTACAAGTAGTTTTATTTTTATAAGAGCATTTGTTATACAGAGCATGCATTATTATAAATGTTCATTTTTAATGAAATAATAATTTAAGCAGCAAGAAGTTAGGTGATTTCCCCAAGGTTCAGTTCAGTTCAGTTCACTCACTCAGTTGTGTCAACTCTTTGCGACCCTATGAAGCACACCAGGCCTTCCTGTCCATCACCAACTGCCAGAGTCTCCCAAACCCATATCCGTTGAGTCAGTGAAGCCATCCAACCATCTCATCCTCTGTCGTCCCCTTCTCCTCCTGCCCTCAATCTTTTCCAGCATCAGGGTCTTTTCAAATGAGTCAGCTCTTCCCATCAGGTGGCCAAAGTATTGGAGTTTCAGCTTCAACATCAGTCCTTGCAATGAATATTCAGAACTGATTTCCTTTGGGATTTACAATGAAGCACACCAGGCCTTCCTGTCCATCACCAACTGCCAGAGTCTCCCAAACCCATATCCGTTGAGTCAGTGAAGCCATCCAACCATCTCATCCTCTGTCGTCCCCTTCTCCTCCTGCCCTCAATCTTTTCCAGCATCAGGGTCTTTTCAAATGAGTCAGCTCTTCCCATCAGGTGGCCAAAGTATTGGAGTTTCAGCTTCAACATCAGTCCTTGCAATGAATATTCAGAACTGATTTCCTTTGGGATTTACTGGTTGGATCTCCTTGCATTCCAAGGGACTCTCAAGAATCTTCTCCAACACCACAGTTCAAAATAATCAATTCTTTAGTGCTCAGGTTTCTTTATAATCCAACTCTAATATCCATACATGACTACTGGAAAAATAATAGCTTTCACTAGACAGACTTTTGTTGGCAAAGTAATATCTCTGATTTTTAATATGCTGTCTTGGTTGGTCATAACTTTCCTTCCAAGCAATAAATGTCTTTTAATTTCATGGCTGCAATCATCATCTGCAGTGATTTTGGAGCCCCTCAAAATAAACTCTGACACTGTTTCAACAGTTTCCCCATCTATTTACCATGAAGTGACGGGACCGGATGTGATGATCTTCGTTTTCTGAATGTTGAGCTTTAAGTCAACTTTTTCACTCTCCTCTCTCACTTTCATCAAGAGGCTATTTAGTTCTTCACTTTCTGCCATAAGGGTGGTGTCATCTGCATATCCAGCAATCTTGATTCCAGCTTGTGCTTTGTCTAGCCCAGCGTTCCTCATGATATACTCTGCATAGAAGTTAAATAAGCAGGGTGACAATATACAGCCTTGATGTACTCCTTTTCCTATTTGGAACCAGTCTGTTGTTCCATGTTCAGTTCTAGCTCTCGCTTCCTGACCTGCATCCAGATTTCTCAAGAGGCAGGTCAGGTGGTCTGGTATTCCCATCTCTTTCAGAATTTTCCACAGTTTACTGTGATCCACACAGTCAAAGGCTTTGGCATAGTCAATAAAGCAGAAATAGATGTTTTTCTGGAACTCTCTTGCTTTTTCCATGATCCAGCGGATGTTGGCAATTTGATCTCTGGTTCCTCTGCCTTTTCTAAATCCAACTTGAACATTAGGAAGTTCATGGTTCACATATTTTTGAAGCCTGGCTTGGAGAATTTTGAGCATTACTTTGTTAGCATGTGAAATGAGTGCAATTGTACGGTAGTTTGAGCATTCTTTGGCATTGCCTTTCTTTGGGATTGGAATGTAAAAGGACCTTTTCCAGTCCTGTGGCCACTGCTGAGTTTTCCAAATTTGCTGGCATATTTAGTGCAGCACTTTCACAGCATCATCTTTCATGATTTGAAATAGCTCAACTGGAATTCCATCACCTCCACTAGCTTTGTTTCTAGTGATGCTTCCTAAGACCCACTTGACTTCACATTCCAGGATGTCTGGCTCTAGGTGAGTGATCACACTTTTGTAATTATGTGGGTCATGAAGATCTCTTTTGTATAGTTCTTCTGGGTATTCTTGCCACCTCTTCTTAATATCTTCTGCTTCTGTTAGGTCCATACTATTTCTGCCCTTTATTAAGCCCATCTTTGCATGAAATGTTATCTTGGAAAATTTTCTTGCTTCTAAGGAAATCTAATTTTCTTGGAAACAAGATCTATTTTTCTTGAAGAGATCTCTAGTCTTTCCCATTCTGTTGTTTTCCTCTATTTCTTTACATAGATCACTTTAGAAGGCTTTCTTATCTCTCCTTGCTATTCTTTGGAACTCTACATTCAAATGGATATATCTTTCCTTTTCTCCTTTGCTTTTTGCTTCTCTTCTTTACACAACTATTTGTAAGGCCTACTTAGACAGCCATTTTGCATCTTTGCATTTCTTTTTCTTGGGGATGGTCTTGCCTTCTGTCTCCTATACAATGTCAGGAACCTCCGTCCATAGTTCATCAGGCACTCTGCCTATTAGATCTAGTTCCTTAAATCTATTTCTCACTTCCACTGTATAATCATAAGGGATTTTATTTTGGTCATACCTGAATGGTCTAGTGGTTTTCCCTACTTTTTAAAAATTTAAGTATGAATTTGGCAATAAGGAGTTCATGATGTGAGCCACAGTGAGCTCTGGGTCTTGTTTTTGATGGGTGTGTATAGCTTCTCTATCTTTGGCTGCAAAGAATATAATCAATCTGATTTCGGCCAATCTGATTTTGCCAACTGATGATGTCCATGTGTACAGTCTTCTCTTGTGTTGTTGGAAGAGGGTGTTTGCTATGACCAGCATGTTCTCTTGGTAAAATTCTGTTAGCCTTTGCCCTGCTTCATTCTTTACTCCAAGGTGAAATTTGCCTGGTACTCCAGGTGCTTCTTGAGTACTTTCTATTTTTGCATCCCAGTCCCCTATAATGAAAAGGACATCTTTTTTGGGTTTTAGTTCTAGAAGGTCTTGTAGGTCTTCATAGAACCATTCAACCCCAACTTCTTCAGCATTATTGGTGGGGGCATAGACTTGGATTATCATGATATTGAATGGTTTGCCTTGGAAACAAACAGAAATCATTCTGTTGTTTTTGAGATTGCATCCAAGTACTGCATTTTGGACTCTTTTGTTGGCTATGATGGCTACTCCGTTTCATTCTCTGTTCCAAGAATCAAGGGATTCTTGCCCACAGCTGTAGATAAAATGGTCATCTGAGTTATATTCACCCATTCTATTCCATTTTAGTTCGCTGATTCCTAAAATGTTGACATTCAGTCTTGTCATCTCCTTTTTGTCAACTTTCAATTTGCCTTGATTCATGGACCTAACATTCTAAGTTCCTATGCAATATTGCTCTCTATAGTGTCGAACCTTGCTTCCATCACCAGTCCCATCCACACCTGGATGTTGCTTTTGCTTTGGCTCTGGGTCTTTATTCTCTCTGGTGTTATTTCTCCACTGAGCTCCAGTAGCATATTGATCACCTACCTGGGTCATTAATTTGCATAAAAGCACAAGTGGATTCTACCCATCCTACTTGATCTTCCCAGTGTAGTTGTATTTCACAAGAACATTATTTGAACATGAGTTGATTTCTAATTATGAGATTTTAAGCAGTGCATGAAATTATTATATATAGTTAAAATTCAAAACAAAAACAAGTGTTATCAGAGTTATTGACTCAGGGTTTAAGGCTCTACCACATTTATTTTACGACAATTTCCTTCCTGAGTCTCTAGTCTTTACCTTCCTTTCAAAGAGAGCTATGTGAAATGATACTAAGAAATTATAATTTACACTAATACATAAAAATCATTAATCACTTTATTTTTTAAAGTTTAGCTTTGATAAATGTACCAGGAAAATAATACTCTGAATAGAGGATGAGAGAGGTGAAAATGATATTCTATTTTGGACCATGATTTCTTTAAGAGAGACTAGATTGACCTTGGGGTAGCTTTTCTGGGGACTGAAGACATTATGCAGCCAGAAGCCAGCTATAAGGAAGGAATAATTGTCTCAAAAATGAAGTTGAGTCTCATAGAATCAGAGTATGAAAAGTGCCTAGTCTTTCATCTCTTTTTTTCTTTTCTGTTTTTTGTTTCTCTCTCTCTCAAAATTAATTTATTACTATCTGGTCAATAATGCTTTCAGGAGAGCAGGTCAGGTACAACTTTCCTAACTCCTCTCGTCCAGGTATGAAGACTGCAAGTTCAATAGTTTCCACATGCTATTCACTAATTTTTACTTCATATACTCTTTCCACATCTCTCCTACAATGTGTATATACTGTTTTGTATATACAAAATTCTTACATATTGATTATATTCTTTGCAGCCAAAGATGGACAAGCTCTATACAGTCAACAAAGACAAGACCAGGAGCTGACTGTGGCTCAGATCATGAACTCCTGATTGCCAAATTCAGACTTCAATTGAAGAAAGTGGGCAACACCACTAGACCATTCAGGTATGACCTAAATCAAATCCCTTATGATTATACAGTGAAAGTGAGAAATAGATTTAAGGGTCTAGATCTGATAGATAGAGTGCCTGATGAATTATGGAATGAGGTTCGTGACATTGTACAGGAGATAGGGATCAAGACCATCCCCATGGAAAAGAAATGCAAAAAGGCAAAATGGCTGTCTGGGGAGGCCTTACAAATAGCTGTGAAAAGAAGAGAAGCAAAAAGCAAAGGAGAAAAGGAAAGATATAAGCATCTGAATGCAGAGTTCCAAAGAATAGCAAGAAGAGATAAGAAAGCCTTCTTCAGCAATCAATGTAAAGAAATAGAGGAAAAGAACAGAATGGGAAAGACTAGAGATCTCTTCAAGAAAATTAGAGATACCAAGAGAACATTTCATGCAAGGATGGGCTCGATAAAGGACAGAAATGGTCTGGACCTAACAGAAGCAGAAGATATTAAGAAGAGGTGGCAAGAATACACGGAAGAACTGTACAAAAAAGATCTTCATGACCCAGATAATCATGATGATGTGTTGACTAATCTAGAGCCAGACATCTTGGAATGTGAAGTCAAGTGGGCCTTAGAAAGCATCACTACGAACAAAGCTAGTGGAGGTGATGGAATTCCCGTTGAGCTGTTTCAAATCCTGAAAGATGATGCTGTGAAAGTGCTGCACTCAATTTGCCAGCAAATCTGGAAAACTCAGCAGTGGCCACAGGACTGGAAAAGGTCAGTTTTCATCCCAATTCCAAAGAAAGGCAATGCCAAAGAATGCTCCAACTACCGCACAATTGCACTCATCTCACATGCTAGTAAAGTAATGCTCAAAATTCTCCAAGCCAGACTTCAGCAATATGTGAACCGTGAACTCCCTGATGTTCAAGCTGGTTTTAGAAAAGGCAGAGGAACCAGAGATCAAATTGCCAACATCCGCTGGATCATGGAAAAAGCAAGAGAGTTCCAGAAAAACATCTATTTCTGCTTTATTGACTATGCCAAAGCCTTTGACTGTGTGGATCACAGTAAACTGTGGAAAATTCTGAAAGAGATGGGAATACCAGACCACCTGACCTGCCTCTTGAGAAATCTGTATGCAGGTCAGGAAGCAACAGTTAGAACTGGACATGGAACAACAGACTGGTTCCAAATAGGAAAAGGAGTACGTCAAGGCTGTATATTGTCACCCTGCTTATTTAACTTATATGCAGAGTACATCATGAGAAATGCTGGACTGGAAGAAACACAAGCTGGAATCAAGATTGCTGGGAGAAATATCAATAATCTCAGATATGCAGATGACACCACCCTTATGGCAGAAAGTGAGGAGGAGCTAAAAAGCCTCTTGTTGAAAGTGAAAGAGGAGAGTGGAAAAGTTGGCTTAAAGCTCAACATTCAGAAAACGAAGATCATGGCATCTGGCCCCATCACTTCATGGGAAATAGATGGGGAAACAGTAGAAACAGTGTCAGACTTTGTTTTTTTGGGCTCCAAAATCACTGCAGATGGTGACTGCAGCCATGAAATTAAAAGGCGCTTACTCCTTGGAAGAAAAGTTATGACCAACCTAGATAGTATATTCAAAAGCAGAGACATTACTTTGCCGACTAAGGTCCGTCTAGTCAAGGCTATGGTTTTTCCTGTGGTCATGTATGGATGTGAGAGTTGGACTGTGAAGAAGGCTGAGCGCCGAAGAATTGATGCTTTTGAACTATGGTGTTGGAGAAAACTCTTGAGAGTCCCTTGGACTGCAGGGAGATCCAACCAGTCCATTCTGAAGGAGATCAGCCCTGGGATTTCTTTGGAAGAAATGATGCTAAAGCTGAAGCTCCAGTACTTTGGCTACCTCATGTGCAGAGTTGACTCATTTGAAAAGACCCTGATGCTGGGAGGGATTGGAGGCAGGAGGAGAAGGGGACGACCGAGGATGAGATGGCTGGATGGCATCACCAACTCAATGGACGTGAGTCTGAGTGAACTCCAGGAGTTGGTGACGGACAGGGAGGCCTGGTGTGCTGCGATTCATGGGGTCGCAAAGAGTCAGACACTACCAAGCAACTCAACAGATGTGTATGGTGATTTCTATTTTTCTGCTCATGTGATCTGAAGCAGAGACCCAGATTCAAGAGACCTACTAGCTATTCTATCCACTTTTACATCACTTGCATGAGCTTACACTTATAGGAAAACAGTGGTCAAATTTCTGAATGAAGGTCCAGGTTTTCCTATACATTCCTGTTTCAGAATTTGTCTTTCCTAACCTGTCATTTTATGTTGGAAATTTGATTGTTGAAAAAGAACTAGAGAGAACATTTAAAAACAGACTGGAGAGAACTTAATAATAATTTACACAAGTTTTGATTCAAAATGCTTATCATTTAGATAGGCTGAAGAAACTACTTCACCTCTTTCTCATGTGAGTATTTGGTTTCATAAGGGAAATAAAAGCCCACAATTTGCATAAGTCAGATCAATTTTGCCTGTCTGGTTTTTTATGTTACATGAGGGCCAAAGACTAGCTGATACCTGAAATAATCTCTTCCTTATTTTCAAAGTCGGGTTTTCTAAAATTGTGTTTTAGAGGCCACAGTCTCTGAATCAGATGCTCTGTGTGATTTTGGGGAATCTGTACTTTAAGAATGCATCCAGTGATACTATGTGCCTCCAAACTCAAAATCTAATGTTTCAAACCAGGAGCTTAAAAGCTGAAAAACAAAAGAAAAAAAAAATCCTATTTAATCATTATTTTTAAGGCTCAAGCATATTATTGACTGAAATCTTGGGGTGCTAATAAATCTATTTTTGTGTCTTCCTTTTCTTACTAACTCCTTTATACCACAGATAGAATTCCTATAAACTACAGTGGGTACTGATGACATGAAAGAAATGGAAAAATAGACCCACTTAGGTAGGACTTTCTGCCTTGTGTTCATAGGAAAGTGGGAAAGAGAAGGAACAGAGTAGGTGTTGGTCTGCACCCTGCAGGCCTACAAGCCCTGTGCTCAGCCTCAAGACCAAACAAAGAACCCAAGTCAGTGACGAAGACATCGATGGTTTAATGGGTAGGGTGAATCTTACATTTCTGAAGCAAGGTCCTGGAGGGACACCACATTGTGTGCCGCAGACAGCAGTGATAGATAGGATTTAACAGCAGTCTTTGCTCCTAGCAGGGTGGGGAGGTTCCCAATTATAGGAGAGATTGAAGCCAGGTTGGCTCATCAGTTACCAGGAGAAATCAGGAGAGGGACATGCCCTCTCACTGCCCCTGTGATAAGCTACCCTGGTGAAGATGTTCTGATCTAAAGATAAGAACAATCACTAGCTGGGGAAGTCAAGTATATGGGAAGGTCAGTTGTTTATGAGTAGGGGTGTAGGTGAAGCAGGCACTGGTTTAGCAGCAAGGAATGTTCACAGAGCACAGGAACAGTTTTCTTGTGTGCTTTGACCATATAGAATCACTGAACAGAATATAATTGAGCATATCAGAAGACATTACTACAAAATTAAAACAAAAAAAAAACTTTGGGAGAAATTTTACTTACCAAATTTCTTAGTACCATTTTCTTGAGTTGTTTAGTAAAACAAAATTTTGTCTAATTAGCCAGCACATATGAACTACTGGGCTGCTGTGATCCAACCACTTGTTCACAAATCATGTTGGAATTGATTACCTCCACAAGTTAAGCTAAAGGCTTTGTATCAATTAGTAATTGTAATTGAAGCTGAATGTAATTAATTATATAATTCTGGAATGTTAATATTAAAATCCCATTCTAAACACATGATGAAACTGAATCATTATGAAGAATTTACTTAGGTGTGAGTAAAACCTCTGTAAGGGATTTGTTGGACATTTTTATTAGGAACAACAATAAAATTACTTTCACCTATAAAATGATATATGTTAGACTTCAGGCAGTTATTAATTGTAATTAGTGAAATCTCTTTTTTCCTCATATCATAAACTCTTCTTTGTTCCCTTACTCTTCTTAAATAGAATTGCCTAATAGACTGAAGCCAATTCTTCCCCTTCCCCTATTTTCTGTAGTAATTTTCTTATAATTTTTTAATTGTAATTCACATAGCTATTTTTTAAATAACTGCATAACATTAGTAGATTAGGTTCAGCAAATATAATACACAACAAATGTATAAACACTTACCCATTCTTTACCCAAATTTGATATTCAATTTTAAAAGGACATTTTTCCTCTGTGTGTGTAATTTGAATGATTTTTCATGGAGAGCTCCAAGCACCTACTAACAATAGGTCAAACCAAGCAAATAAAATGAAATCTATTTGCCAACCCATCATTAGTTTATTAGCTATTCATATAGATGAAGAACCTCCCATTAACTTTTGTAGTTTCAATGCCCAACACATTTGGGCCCTATGGTAATTATGCAGAAAGATAATATGAAGAGATGGAGATTCACTTTTATCAATATATCATCTATCTTCTACATATTCATGCCAGAACTGATAATCACTAAAGAGTAGTCATATATGTCATGAGAATTGGACCGTAAAGAAGGCTGAGCACCAAAGAATTGAAGTTTTTGAGTTATGGTGCTGGGTAAGACTCTTGAGAGTCCCTTAGCCTGTAAGGAGATAAAACCAGGCAATCCTAAAGGAAATCACCACTGAATATTCATTGGAAGGACTGAAGCTGAAGATGAAGTCCAATACTTTGGCCATTTGATGCCATCTAAAAACAAAGAAAAAAAAAACCACTCTTGATTGAACACAATAGACTAAAAATCAGATTTAACATGGTCGTCTCTTCCAGGTCTTCAGTGGACCTCTGCAACTTTTGTCTCATTTTATACCCTTCGCTTTCCCATGAATATTACTAGATCTTTGGGTGAAAGGATAATTTATCTGAAATAACAGCAGCTATCTGGATTTTTATTCTTTCTCAATGTTTTTGCTTTTTTTTTTCTTTCAGAACAGTTAAAAAGAGCTGAAACTCCCCAAATCATGAATTAATAATTTATGCAAGTTAACAGCTTTCCTATTTAAAACTGGTTTAAGATAAAAACAAAAATTAATATGGCAGGTGACAGTTTTAATTTTGTGACTGGTTGAGGATTACTTTATGTTTGAACCTTTATTCAGTATTTAGTATTTTTGGAGTTCATTAGTTATAGTAATGGAAAGTAGGGTCTGGCTGCTCATTGCTCAAAAGCCAATAAGATGGAGAAGCTGGTGGAAAAGAATTTTTGCTTTTTTTCAGATACCAACAATAGGGGCAGGGGGCAAAGGAATTTCTGATCCAAAGGCTGACTCCCCTGAAATCAGTAGGTAAGAGCTTTTATAGACAGGGGCTACATGCAGAAACAGCACAGTCAACTCTGACAGTCATCTTGAAACTGGTCATGCAGTGGTTTGATCAGTATCATTCTGATTGTTTTAAGTACAGTGAATGTTCAGTTTTAGGGTCAGTTTGTTCCCTTTTCCTTGAAGCCAGTTCTTGGAATGTCACAGCTTAAGTCATGCCTACACTTTGGTGATCATGTCATTAACTTCTTCCACCTGGTGTGGCTTTCAGTATCTGTAGGACAGCTTACAGGATATATGGCTCAGAATATTATCGATAGCCCTGAGAAGGAAGTAAAGGTCCTACTTTGTTTACTGACTAAATTGTTATTGTTTTGTCCTGTTTGACAGATTTTCTTTGCTTCTGTATTTTTTCACTTCTCTAAGGTGAGTGCCAAAGAATTGATGCTTTTGAACTGTGGTGTTGGAGAAGACTCTTGAGAGTCCCTTGGACTGCAAGGAGATCCGATCAGTCCATTCTAAAGCGGATCAGTAATGAGTGTTCACTGGAAGGACTGATGCTAAAGCTGAAACTCTAATACTTTGGCCACCTGATGCAAAGAGCTGACTCATTTGAAAAGACCCTGATACTGAGAAAGATTGAGGGCAGGAAGTGAAGGGGATGACAGAGGATGAGATGGTTAGATGGCATCACTAACTCGATGGACGTAAGTCTGAGTGAACTCCAGGAGTTGGTGATGGACAGGGAGGCCTGGCATGCTGCGATTCATGGGGTCGCAAAGAGTCGGACACGACTGAGCGACTGAACCGAACTGAATTAAACTTATTCCTCAGCTAAGTTTTTGCAGAGACAAAAGACAGGCTAATGACATAGGGAACATAAGCCTTACATAGGGCCCTACTCCATTTCACTATAATTTTTAAAAATCTCCTTACAGACTATTTTAGAATAAATATCCACTGTGTTTCATGGTCTGTGTCTGAATCTCCACTGAGTAACGTTGATGAAGATTACTTTCATATAGGGTACTTCAAATACACATTGCCTCTAATTACTCTCTGTCAATAAAGTAAAAAAAAGATTGTGTCTGATATAACTCCCTTGACCACCAAGCTAGATCTCTATTCCATTCTATATCCTTTTTGCTCATGCTTTAAATTTCTTCATTCTGTAATCTCATATAATTTTGCACAGAATTATTTAGTTATATTTGTATCTTTTATTGCCCTCAGAATGTACACTTTAAGAGAGTCTTTATACTTTGTCCTTGTGATACGTACTATGGATAAACAAAACAGTTCCTGGAATATAGCAGATGCTTATTAAATATTTTTGAAGAAATATGTAGTTAATCCATAATTGGAAATGCACAAAAAACAGTTTTAATTTAAAACTCATTTAATTTTTATCACAGTTTTGTTATTGTTGTGATATGCAACAAAACAAAAATGATAGGGTTATTCTAAAATTCCACATTACAAATTAGGCTAAGATTTTATAATCCAATTAGATATAGTGTTTTTGTTACATAAATAAAATTATCTATTATCTTATAAAACAAGAGAAAAATTGAAATGAATTTATCTCATATTTGAGGTTAGAATATTGATGTAAAATTTAAAATACCAACAGAGACCAAGCTCACTATTATTCCCGTAAATATTTTGAAAGATATATAGCTAAACATTTGCTTTCCACTTTCCTACACTCATGGTATATGTAAAATAAAACAGATACTATAGGTTGCATATAATAAAACATTCCCATTATAAGATAAGAAAAAAACAATCATTTAAAATGTATTATCCCAGGAGGTAATATTAGACATGGAAAACACTATTAGGAAGTCGTTGTTGTAGTTTACAATCCTGTTAACCAGGAGAGTTTGGATATTCAGCAAGCTGGTCCATGGCAAATTTTCACTCAGGATTAATAGAATTGTTATAAGGAATAGTTTTAGGAAATACAATATTTTCTTATTTCTTTATCACTCTTAGTGATCTTTGTTCAACACTGTTTTCATATCCTTAGTTAAAAGCTCCTGGGAAAAAGCTGTAACACTAGAAAGTTGTTTTTCCATCTAGGTTGCTTTGTCACTGCTTGTTCACACCTGGCTTTGTAATGGGAGACAGGCAAAGGGAGACAAATGGGAGAGTTGAAGTTTCTTTCTTTCTTTTTTTATTTAATTTATTTTTTATTGAAGGATAATTGCTTTACAGAATTTTGTTGTTTTCTGTCAAACCTCCACATGAATCAGCAGGAGGTATTCATATATCCCTCGCTTTTGAACCTCCCTCCTATCTTCCTCCCCATCCCACCCCTCTGGGTTGATACAGAGCCCCTGTTTGAGTTTCCTGAGCCATACAGCAAATCCCCATTGGCTATCTATTTTACATATTGTAATGTAAGTTTCCATGTGACTCTTTCCATACATCTCACCCTCTCCTCTTCTCTCCTTATGTCAATAAGTCTATTCTCTATGTCATGTTTCTCCATCGCTGCCCTATAAATAAATTCTTCAGTACCAATTTTCTAAATTCTGTATATATGTTAGAATACTGTATTTATCTTTCTCTTTGTGACTCACTTCACTTTGTATAATAGGTTCTGGATTCATCCACCTCATTAGAACTGACTCAAATGTGTTCCTTTTTATGGTTGAGTAATATTCTATTGTGTTTATATATATCACAACTTCTTTATCCATTCATTTGTTGATGGACATCTAGGTTGCTTCCATGTTCTAGCTATTGTAAATAGTGCTGCAATGAACAGTGGGATATATGTGTCTCTTTCAATTTTGGTTTCCTCAGAGTATATGCCTAGGAGTAGTATTTCTGGGTCATATGGTGGTTTTATTCCTAGTTTTTTTAAGGAATCGTCATACCATCTTCCATAGTAGATGTATTAATTTACTTTCCAACCAATAGTGCAAGAGTGTTCCCTTTTCTCCACACATTTTCCAGCATTTATTATTTGTAGACTTTTTGAGGATGACCATTCTGACTGGTGTGAGGTGATATCTCATTGTAGTTTTGATTTGCATTTCTTTAATAATAAGCAATGTTGAGCACCTTTTCATGCATTTATTAGCCATCTGCATGTCTTCTTTGGAGAAATGTCTGTTTAGGTATTTTTTTTCCCACTTTTTGATTGGATTGTTTGTTTTCTGGCATTGAGTTGTATGAGCAGCTTGTATATTATAAGTTAATCCTTTGTCAGTTGTTTCATTTACTATTATTTTCTCGAATACTGAGGATTGTCTTTTCAACTTGCTTATACTTTCCTTTGCTGTGCACAAGCTTTTAAACTTAATCAGGTCCCACTTGTTTGCTTTTATTTTATTTCCATTACTCTAGGAGGAGGGTCAACATGGTCTGCTGGAGAAGGGAATGGCAAATCACTTCAGTATTCTTCCCTTGAGAACCCCATGAACAGTATGAAAAGGAGAAATGATAGGATATTGAAAGAGGAACTGCCCAGGTCAGTAGGTCCCCAATATGCTACTGGAGATCAGTGGAGAAATAACTCCAGACAAAATGAAGGGATGGAGTCAAAGCAAAAACAATACCAGCTGTGGATGAGACTGATGATAGAAGCAAGGTCCGATGCTGTAAAGAGCAATATTGCATAGGAACCTGGAATGTCAGGTCCATGAATCAAGGCAAATTGGAAGTGGTCAAACAAGAGATGGCAAGACTGAACGTCAACATTCTAGGAATCAGCGAACTAAAATGGACTGGAATGGGTGAATTTAACTCAGATGACTATTATATCTACTACTGTGGGCAGGAATCCCTCAGAAGAAATGGAGTAGCCATCATGGTCAACAAAAGAGTCCTAAATGCAGTACTTGGATGCAATCTCAAAAACAACAGAATGATCTCTGTTTGTCTCCAAGGTAAACCATTTAATATCACGGTAATCCAAGTCTATGCCCAAACCAGTAACACTGAAGAAGCTGAAGTTGAATGGTTCTATGAAGACCTCCAAGACCTTGTAGAACTAACACCCAAAAAAGATGTTCTTTTCATTATAGGGGACTGGAATGCAAAAGTAGGAAGTCAAGAAACACCTAGAGTAACAGGCAAATTTGGCCTTGGAATGCAGAATGAAGCAGGGTAAAGACTAACAGAGTTTTGCCAAGAAAATGTACTGGTCATAGCAAACACCCTCTTCCAACAACACAAGGAAGACTCTACACATGGACATCACCAGATGCTCAATACTGAAATTAGATTGATTATATTCTTTGCAGCCAAATATGGAGAAGCTCTATGAAGTTAACAAAAACAAGACCAGGAGCTGACTGTGACTCAGATCATAAACTCCTTATTACCAAATTCAGACTCAAATTGAAGAAAGGAGGGAAAACTGCTAGACCATTCAGGTATGACCTAAATCAAATCCCTTAGGATTATACAGTGGAAGTGAGAAATCGATTTAAGGGCCTAGATCTGATAGATAAAGTGCCCGATGAACTATGGAATGAGGTTTGTGACATTGTACAGGAGACAGGGGTCAAGACCATCCCCATGGCAAAGAAATGCAAAAAAGCAAAAAGACTGTCTGGGGAGGCCTTAAAAATAGCTATGAAAAGAAAAGAAGCAAAAAGCAAAGCAGAAAAGGAAAGATATAAGCAC
This sequence comes from Aepyceros melampus, assembly GCA_006408695.1. NCBI lineage: Eukaryota > Metazoa > Chordata > Mammalia > Artiodactyla > Bovidae > Aepyceros > Aepyceros melampus. The sequence continues at coordinate 196,614 of SJXQ01004902.1, read as the reverse complement.
TGGAATGCAGAATTTCAAAGAATAGCAAGAAGAGATAAGAAAGCCTTCCTCAGTGATCAAGCAAAGAAATAGAGGAAAAGAATAGAATGGGAAAGACTAGAGATCTCTTCAAAAAACTTAGAGATACCAAGGGAACATTTCATGCAAAGATGGGCTCTATAAAGGACAGAAATGGTCTGTACCTAACAGAAGCAGAAGATATTAAGAAGAGGTGGCAAGAATACAGAGAGGAACTGTACAAAAAAATATCTTCATGATCTGGATAATCACGATAGTGTGATTACTCATTCAGAGCCAGACATCCTGGAATGTGAAGTCAAGTGGGCCTTAGAAAGCATCACTTCAAACAAAGCTAGTGGAGGTGATGGAATTCTAGTGGAGCTATTTCAAATCCTGAAAGATGATACTGTGAAACTGCAGCACTCAATATGCCAGCAAATTTGGAAAACTCATCAGTGGCTACAGGACTGGAAAAGGTCAGTTTTCATTCCAACTCCAAAGAAAGGCAATGCCAAAGAATGTTCAAACTACCATACAATTGCACTCATCTCACATGCTAGTAAAGTAATTTCAAAATTCTCCAAGCCAGACTTCAGCAATACGTGAACTGTGAATTTCTTGATGTTCAAGCTAGTTTTAGAAAAGGCAGAGGAACCAGAGATCAAATTGCCAACATCCGCTGGATCATGGAAAAAGCAAGAGAGTTCAAGAAAAACATCTACTTCTGCTTTATTGACTATGCCAAAGCCTTTGACTGTGTGGATCACAATAAACTGTGGAAAATTCTGAGAGAGATGGGAATACCAGACTACCTGACCTGCCTCTTGAGAAATCTGTATGCAGGCCAGGAAGCAACAGTTAGAACTGGACATGGAAAAAGATTGCTTCCAAATAGGAAAAGGAGTACGTCACGGCTGAATATTGTCACCCTGCTTATTTTACTTATATGCAGAGTACATCTTGAGAAATGCTGGACTGGAAGAAACACAAGCTGGAATCATGATTGCTGGGAGAAATATCAATAACTTCAGATGTAGATGACACCACCTTTATGGCAGAAAGTGAAGGAGAAGTAAAAAGGCTCTTGATGAAAGTGAAAGAGGAGAGTGAAAAAGTTGGCTTAAAGCTCAACGTTCAGACAACGAAGATCATGGCATCTGGTCCCATCACTTCATGGGAAATAGATGGAGAAACAGTAGAAACAGTGTCAGACTTTATTTTGAGGGGCTCCAAAATCACTGCAGATGGTGACTGCAGCCATGAAATTAAAAGACACTTACTCCTTGGAAGAAAAGTTATGACCAACCTAGATAGCATATTCAAAAGCAGAGACATTACTTTGCTAACTAAGGTCAGTCTCGTCAAGGCTATGGTTTCTCCTGTGGTCATGTATGGATGTGAGAGTTGGACTGTGAAGAAGGCTGAGTCCCAAAGAATTGATGGTTTTGAACTGTGGTGTTGGAGAAGACTCTTGAGAGTCCCTTGGACTGCAAGGAGATCCAAACAGTCCATTCTCAAGGAGATCAACCCTAGGATTTCTTTGGAAGGAATGAGGCTAAAGCTGAAGCTCCAGTACTTTGGCCAGCTCATGCAAGAGTTGACTCATTGGAAAAGACCCTGATGCTGGGAGGGATTAGGGGCAGGAGGAGAAGGGGACAACCGAGGATGAGATGGCTGGATGGCATCACGGACTCAATGGACATGAATCTGAGTGAACTCTGGGAGTTGGTGATGGACAGGGAGGCCTGGCGTGCTGTGATTCATGGGATTGAAAAGAGTCGGACACGACTGAGTGACTGAACTGAACTGAATTGAACTGCTGTAAATTGGAGGGGATGAAAGGATGAGCAAATTTCCAGCAGCTCCTCTACATCAGAGTGTTTCAGTCTTATATTTTATATTCTGTAACACACAGTGAATACATGAACAGTTACCAACTGGAACTCACTACATTGCTTTATGGGAAATGAGGCTCTAGGAATTACCATTACAATTTTACCCTGGTTTCTGCTTTCCCTGTGATAATAAAATGTGTTTGCTTCCAAGCTGAAAGTCTTCTATTTTCTCTCTGTGTGACACACATACAGACATACACGCAAACCTGAAAATAGGGTAAAGTACTGGACAGTTCATAGATTCTAACTTAAAAACATTGTGGTTTTAATTTTCACTTCTCTGATGAATAATGATATAAGACACCTTATTCTATGCCTAATGATGTTTGGATGTTCTCTTGTAAAGTGCATATTTAGGTCTTTTCCCCAAGTTTATTAAGCTGTTTTTATTTGATTTGTGATTTAGTAAGCATTAAGTAATTTAGTAAGTACTTAGTAATTTTTGTCAGAAATAAAAAAGTTTGTCTTTAACACTATGGCTTTAATTTTTTCATTATAATAATGAAATATAATAACTGTTTCATTTGATGATGAGTTCTTAATTTTGATGAAGTATTTTTGACCAATATTTTCTTTATATCTACTTTTGTTTTCTGCTTAAGGTTTATTCACTTCTCCTGTGGTCATAAAAATATTCTCTTTACATTTTCTTTTAGCTGTATGTTTGATTGATATACATTTCATATCTTTCTCTAAAATGCTATTATATCTGACTTTTTAACACAGTGTGAGTTAGCTATCAGAGCTTATTTACTTCTCACACATCAATTTTCATTTAACCTAAGACATTCCTTCAAAGCACCTGTCTACACCACATGGTTAAGAGCACTTTTATTATAAACCAGTTGATCAGCAGGGTTGAATCTCTCCTGATCCCTCTACTTTCTTCCATTATTTTATTTTTCTACTCTTATGCAAAACTTTAGTTTATTTTCTAGCTTTATAACTTTCAGCAGTTTTTTAAGCCATTTTCTTATTCTTCATAACTATTAATTATCATATATGAGCTTAATGAAAATATTTTATGGTTTTATTATATTTATTTAGGTCAATTTTTAAAATACTGACATCTTTAAATAACATTTTTCCATGTACATGCTATATCCCTCTGTTTATTTATTCTTCTTTAATTTCTTCTAATATATAATATTTTGAAATTTTGGTGACAGAACTGGCATACTCTTCATCACATTGCTTAGACATCTTAAGTTTTAAAGCTATCTTTAAAATTTTTATTTTTAAACTGTTTACTTCTGATTTATTGAAATAAAATTGATTTTCATGCACTGAATTTTTTAGTAACTTTAATTCTCTTATTGATACTATGTATATTTATAATAATTCTATGTATAAGACTGTACACAATACGATCCTCTTTTTTCATTTTCAGTTTTTATGTCTCTTCTCTTGTCTTATTACACTGGCTAAAACCTATCAGTTAAGTAGTGATATTTTAATATTCTCAGTGTTATCAAAGCAAGTTATATTTTATGATTGAATACAATATTTGCTTCAAGATTTATATAGGTATGTTTTATAGTTTCGGCGTGGAAGTCCACTCAGTTGTGTCTGACTCTTTGTGACCCTATGGACTATACAGTCCATGGAATTCTCCAGGCAAGAATACTACACTGGGAAGCCTTTCCCTGCTCCAAGGGATCTTCTCCACCCAGGAATCAAACCCAGGTCTCCCACATTGCAGGTGGATTCTTTACCAGCTGAGCCACAATAGAAGCCCAGTTAAGCATAAGTAACTTGCTTGGAAAATCCCACGGGCAGAGGAGCCTGTTAGGCTGCAGTCCATGGGGTCGCTAAGAGTCAGACACAACTGAGCAACTTCACTTTCACTTTTCGCTTTCCTGCATTGGAGAAGGAAATGGCAACCCACTCCAGTGTTCTTGCCTGGAGAATCCCAGGGATGGGGGAGCCTGGTGGGCTGCTGTCTATGGGGTCACACAGAGTTGGACACGACTGAAGTGACTTAGCAGCAGTAGCAACATCTATCATATAAATATTTTAAAAGTTATCAAGTATAATTTTGGCATTATATGATTCCATTATCTTTTTTGCTCACTCTGTCAATTTAATAAACTGATGATTTGAAAAGATAGACTTTGAAGCCATAAAATGTATTAAGATTTGTCATGACAGTCACATGTTAATATAGAGGAAACATATAAGTATGCTAATATGTTACATTTAAGTGTATGAGAGTGTTTGCCTTATTTTCTGGTCCTGTAATATATCCTGGTCAGGGTATATACTCAAGATCCTCCTGTTAACTAAACGAGTTGACAAATTCTCTCATATGTTTTTTTGTGAATGAATTTGTATATAATTTTATTAACTATTTTTTGTCTGAGAATTATATTTATTGTATGTATAAAAAGATGAGGACTTAGAAATCTTACATCACTCACATAATTCTATCTGGCTAATAGGTGGTGCATGTATGTTAAGTCGCTTCAGGCTCATTGAGACCCTATGAACTATAGTCTGCCAGGCTCCTCTGTCCATGGAATTCTCCAGGCAAGAATACTGGAATGGGCTTCCATTCCTTCTCTAGGGCATCTTCCCAATCCAGGGATAGATCCCGGATTTCCTGCATTGCAGGCAGATTCTTTGTGGTTTGAACTTTAGGAGATGGGCCCAGGCTGTCTGATGCCCAAGTACATATTCTAAACTTGTGTTTCCCAGTCATTTGTGTTTCATAGACTTACAAAACACTTAGGAACAGATAATAGGTTTTCAACTTTTTTCAACTTTGCATGTTAACAATGTTGTAAGTATCAAACTAAGGATGTTCACTTCCTGAAAGAAATAACCACCCCCCCCAAATATGACAAGTATAATGCACCTAACTCTACTTGAAATTTTTACTGTCTGTCTGCAAACAAGTTGTCTTTTAGCAAACAGTTCACTTCAGTTCCATTGCTCAGTCGTGTCTGACTCTTTGCGACCCCATAGACTGCAGCATGCCAGGCTTCCCTGTTCATCACCAACTCCCAGAGCTTACTCAAACTGATGTCTATTGAGTCAGAGGTGCCATCCAACCATCTCATCTTTTGTCGTCCCCTTCTCTTCACACCTTCAATCTTTCCCAGCATCCGGGTCTTTTCAAATGAGTCAGTTCTTCGCATCAGGTGGCCAAAGTATTGGAGTTTCAGCTTATCATCAGTCCTTTCAATGAATATTCAGGATTTATTTCCTTTAGGATGGACTGGTTAGATCTCCTTACAGTCCAACGGACTCTCAAGAGTGTTCTGCAACACCACAGTCCAAAAGCATCAATTCTTCAGTGCTCAGCTTTCTTTATAGTCCAACTCTCACATCCATATGTGACTACTGGAAAAATCATAGCTTGGACTAGATAGACCTTTGTTGACAAAGTAATGTCTCTGCTTTTTAATACGCTGTCTATGTTGATCATAACTTTTCTTACAAGGAACAAGTGTCTTTTAATTTCATGTCTGAGGTCACCATCCACAGTGATTTTAGAGCCCAAGAAAGTAAAGTCTGTCACTGTTTCCACTGTTTCTCCATCTATTTGCCACAAAGTGATGGGACCAGATGTCATGATCTTATGTTTTTGAATGAGGAGTTTTAAGCCAGCTTTTTCATGCTCCTCTTTCACCTTTATCGAGGCTCTTTAGTTCCTCTTCACTTTCTGCCATAAGGGTGGTATTATCTGCATATCAGAGGTTATTGATAGCTCTCCTGGAAATCTTGATTCCAGTTTCTACTTCATTCAGTCTGGCATTTCTAATTGCTAATTAAGTCCAATTCTAATTTCCAATTTAATTCAATTGCTAATATTATTGATCAATGAGAAAATGCTTAAGACCACTAAAATTTTGGATTTTGAGAGTGTTAAATTAGAGTCACACCACTTGTTAAGTACCTCTGAGTTGCCTGTTCCTAGCAGAAGGTACAGAAATAGGAAGTGGGATGTCCAGGTAAGAAACAATCATTACTGACATAACTTCCATTACTGGTAAATACAAGATAAGGTTAAAGTGGCTGTGCTTTAGAGTAATTAATGTTTTGTCTGCTCGTATATTCTCACAAATTTCTGGCTAACTTATATGTTAGTTATTAACATTTTAAGTTTTAGATGGGCACTGTATTAGTTTCTGGGGGCTAATGGAACAAAGTATCACAAACTGGGTGAAAGAAAACTACATAAACTTATTGTCTCAGTTTTGGAGGCTGGATTCTGAACTCAGTGTACTGGCAGAGCCATGCTCCCTTCAAGCCTCCAGGAGAGAATCCTTCCGCAGTTTCTGATATCCCCAGGGGATCCATGGCTTATGGCAGCATAACTCCAGCTGGCCTCTCTCTTGTAAGGACAAATAAAAATTAAAAAGTAAGAGGTTTAATTTTCCCTGTTGAAAATAAGGGAGAAATTCCTTTCCCCTCATTTTCCTACAGCATCTACTGTAGAAAACTTAAAATTTTAAGTGCTTTCCCCTCTTTGAAATTTAAATAGATCATTTTGAAAACTAGACAAGTCTTTTGTCAGGTTTCTGATGCAGGAATGTCTTTCTCAAAGAAACAGAAGCCATCTCTTTGAAATGTAAGCATCACAGTTTTTTCTTCCTCTGGAATAAGCCAATTAGCTGACAGAATGTTACCTCAATTACCAGGTAAAGTTAGCATGAACTACATGTGACAAATGGTACTCTCAATCCTCTTACTTGAGGACTAGCTATAGTTTATCTTAACATGTATTTAATGAGTTATATTTGCTTGCCTAAATAAAAGTGAAATTTATTTCTGTCTGTGAAGTCTCTTAGTGGGAATTTGTTTGCACATTACATTTTGGTATAATTCCCATTCAGTGCTATTCCTATATAATGCTCATTCACTAACTAAAAATTTTCAACAATTTACCTTCTACCTTTTATGGAGAGGATTTCTAGGTTGGTAGAATATTTTATTTTTAATTATATTTCCTAGAAGTTTTCCTAGGACCATCTTCCTCTGTTATCTGTTTCTTCTTATGGCATTCTCTATGTGTGTGTGTCCAAATTTCCCTCTTATAAGGCCATGTGTCATTTAAAATTAAGTATCTAATGGCCACATTTTAACTCTATTACATATCTACAGACTTCTAAATAAAGTCACATTCACGCATCCTAGGCATTCAGACTTCAATATATTTTAGAGAGAAGGGAACACAATTCAACCCATAATAAGAATATGCTTGGGTTAACATCTGGCACCTCACTCCAGTACTCTTGCTTGGAAAATCCTATGGCCGGAGGAGCCTGGTAGGCTGCAGTCCATGGGGTTGCTAAGAGTCAGACATGACTGAGCAACTTCACTTTCACTTTTCACTTTCATGCATTGGAGAAGGAAATGGCAACCCACTCCAGTGTTCTTGCCTGGAGAATCCCAGGGACAGGGGAGCCTGGTGGGCTTCCGTCTATGGGGTCGCACAGAGTTGGACACGACTGAAGTGACTTAGCAGCAGTAGCAGCAGCAGCATAGTAGCTTTGTTTCTGGTATTTAGAGGAAAATCTTTTCATCTGGACTAAGCACAGGGTTGGATAATATGAGAGAAATGAATAAGTGTTCTGAGTATTCTTTTGTTTCTCTAGATCCATTCTCAGCTCTTCTCTGTGTCCTTGATGCTGAGTTCCATATAAGGCATTATCTGGAAATCACATGACTTCTGTCTTCCAGTGAGGTTCAAACAACAGAAGTTACAGTGTTGAGAAACTAGATTGATTATTACTGTTCTTCCTGCATGTCAGTCTTCAGTTTTATTATGAAAGCTTACAAATGCTGTCTAGTGCTTATCTTCTACAGGTACATTTCTTGCTTATACTAATAGCCTCTCTGCATATCTCTTCATTCCAGAGTGATAAAAAGTCTGACAGCAATGTTTCCAAATAGGGGAGCATAATACTTACTTGAATGAGCTTGTAAAGTGTTGCAAGGGATATTTGATGGGAAGTTATACCTAAGCACACTGGGCTGCACACTCCCCAATGTGCATGAAAAAAAGACTGTGCAGGCCAATTAAGCGATAGGCTCCTAACCTTTCCCCACTCATGTAAGCAATAATGCTTTGTAAGCATTACAAAAACAGGTGCTATAGACATGTTCTAAACCATGCATGACAGTCTGATTTCTATTGTAAATTACACACTAGGGTTTCTATTTAAATGAGATAATTCCACCCATATTTACTTATTTGCAATTTTCATGCTTCATGGTCATACAACTGCACTAGCAATTTCAAATGGTTTATAAACAGATTCTTACCTAGAAGACAAGTGATATCTTAATCTCTTTACTCTGCTCTAGGAAAAAACTTCCCTACATTTCTTAGACAGCTCCTTCTTTTTCATTTTTTTCCATTAATTTAAAAATAATATAAAACATTTTTATTATAAAATTCTTTTTGTATGACTTTCTGATCTTGTCATTCTCACATTCACCAAACAAATGATTAATAAAAAATAAGCAAAAATATGTTTCACAATTTCCCTTTCCCTTTATTTTCCTATTTAGCATTGCCTTTTCCTTCCCATCAAGTTGCTTGATTTATCTTTTATTCTACTTCTTACAGAGAATATTAATGCCAAAAAAGTATCAATCAACTATAATTTTAAGCTTTTTCTCTACCACTTACTGAATTTTAAATTAAAAGTTTCTTGTTTTGTTTTGCAGACTATGCTTGAATAACTGAAATTTTATGTGCAATGTTTTGATTCACCTCATCTAATTTAAAGAAATAAATTTTAATTTGCATATAAATTCATTGATAATGAGACTTTCTTCTATCCATGTTACTTTCCCCATAAGTGCTGTAAGATCTTACAGCACTTAATATTTTCATTATTATGAAGTAATAGAAGAACTTTTTATATATTCAAGTCTTTCAAAGAAAGAACTTGAAAATGAATGAGTTGTCTATTTAAGAAAAATAAATAAGACAGGATTTTTGTTAAAATGAATATGAGGAATTGTGAGTTGTGAATGTCTCTGAACACAATCATTCAAAAAAAGACAATATTTGACCCAGTCTCACAAGAAAATTGATTTATAACTTAATATCATTAGAGGAAAAAAAGACTATAGCTAAAAAAGTGAGAAATATTCATATTACACAACAGCTGAGATTTTAAGATAATACTGACCTTTACACCTAGTCTAGAAAGGACTACATCTACAGAGAATTTCTTTGTGTTCCAAACACTCATCCAAGAATATGAATTGTCTCTAAAGTATGCTTTTCAAAAAATAAACAATAATCCTGTATCAAAATTAAACCTTCAAAGGCCATTTTTTTAAAAGTATTTCAAAGATATAGAATATGAGTATATTCCTATTGGGTTTCTCTGGTGGTTCACTGGTAAAGAATCCATCTGCCACTGCAGGAGATACAGATTCTATCCCTGGGTCAGGAAGGTCCCCTGGAGAAGAAAATGGCAACCCACTCTAGTATTCTTGCCTGGGAAATCCCATGAACAAAGGAAACTGGTGGACTACAGTCAATGGGGTCACAAAAGAGTCAGATACAACTTAGTGACTAAACAGCAACAACAACATTTCAATTGAGACATATACCACCTATGGGTTTTTGCTTATCTATTAATAGCATCTTTGTAAACATGATATTTGTTGGCAAAATCATTCTATCTTTTAACCCAAATCTGCCTACTTGGTTGCAGAGCAGCTGGTTGTCATACTTAGGGTATCTTTATTGAGCTGGGCATGGAAAGAAGGCTTATTTGCCAGGATGCCAAATTATTTAGGAGTTTTTACTGGGATTTGGAGACAGATAGCACTGGGGATAGAATTCTCCTTTGAACACTATACCACTACTTAGAAATTATCTAGAAATGTCACAGTGAGCTCAGCAAACATAACAATTGCTCAATTTCCTTTTCAGCTTGGAAAGCCTACACACATTGTCAACATACATAATAATTGGTCCAGGTACTCAAAATTTGTTCTTGAAAGATGGGGGAATATTTCAATTTTGTGTAACTCTAATTTTTTTTTTTTTTTTAAGAGCTAGTCTTTGGCTACTTAGTGAATTTCATCAATTGCCCTGGACCTGTCTTTTGGATATGTGCTGCAGAACAAACAGATTAAGAGTGTGTGCTCTGGATTATCCCCGTGCATCAGTCCCTAGCATCCTGCATCCTGCATCCTGCATCATGGCTAATTCATGTCAATGTGTAACAAAACGAATACAGTATTGTAAAGCAAAACAAACTAAAAAATAAAAATTAATTAAAAAAAATAAATAAACTTGTTTTTAACCAAAAAAAAAAAAAAAAAAAAGAGTGTGTGCTTTTTCTAGACAGATCTGAGATTAAAATCCTATAGTATCAATGAAATTCTTTTGAATGGGATGGGAAAACTGTATGGAAGCCAGCGGGAGAAGGTAAGAATCTTACTTGTTGCTACTGTATCATAATAGGCCCTGTGTTTTCATGCAAAATACTGATTGATTTGATTTGGGTTATCAATTCAGTGGTATAAATTTCCATTTCTATCAAACCACTCTTTGATGATGCCATATTTGTAAATTGATCAATTGTTAACTGACCTAAGGAATTTTGGTATTCACAATTTTCACTTTTCTATAGTGAACACTCATGATTTCTAAAAACAGTTTGGAAGTCAAAGCTATATATTATCTCTTTCACAAGTTCACTAACGTGTCATTTGTGAAAATGTAAGCAAATATCATATGGAATTCATCCATGCAAGCATAGAAGTGTCATAAAAACTGTGCTTGAATACTCATGAACTTCCCTTTCTCATCATTTTAAGTACTTTAACAAGAACTTTGCTAAAATTTCACTTCTAGAAATACATAGCAGTATACTGAAAACTGGATCAGTGAACTTTCTATTCTGACCAGATGAGGAGAATTATTTAATGTGGCAGATGAAAGGATCCACGGGAGTCCCATTGGAATTCTATACCAATATTATACAATAGAATGCTCTGTGATAATATTATTCCATATATATGCTATAAAATATGTTAGCAACTTAGTCACTTTAAATGAAAGAAATTAATTTCATTTAATTTTAATTAATTTAAATATAAACAGCTACATGCTTAGCCCATTTCTAAACTAAGAGCTCTAAGCTAAAGCCATATGAGCACTGGTTTATTAAATTCTTATAGCTCACACATGAAGGCATAGAGGTATATTTATCATCTTTTTAATCAACAACAAATTTTAAATATTACTCATTTCACAAATGAAATCTTATTTTTATCATTCTTCATTGTTAATTTCTGATAAAATTGCCAATTGAGGAGTGTGGATTAGGGAGATTAGTTTCAGAACTGCTAACCACCTACTCAAGAAATCAAAATCTTGATAGAAGTAACTAGTCTTAGGCTGTAGATTATTGTACATTTATTTCCCCCACATATATACATCATGATGTTTATGGTGAAGTATCTTAAACTTAAGAGAATAAAAAGCTATGTATCTTCATTTCTCAAACAATAAAATGGTAATAACACTGCTGCTGCTGCTGCTGCTAAGTCGCTTCAGTTGTATCCAACTCTATGTGACCCCATAGACGGCAGCCCACCAGGTTCCTCCGTCCCTGGGATTCTCCAGGCAAGAACACTGGAGTGGGGTGCCATTGCCTTCTCCGGTAATAACACTAATTATTTTTAAATATAGTGTTGTTTTTTGACTTGAATCTGAAACTCTGAGAGAGAAATTGATGCTAAAATATCCCTTTTAGTTGTAAACAACAACAAAAATGACCATATTATATGAAAAATTAGAACCAAATTTCAAATATTGCAAATCAACTGTCCTCTCCAATGAGGAAAATACAAAACATAAGCCCCAATACCAATACAACTATTTGCCTTAAGGCTTTTTGAAGCCTCACATGGGGATGTTGAGCCCAGGAACAAGCAGTAATTACAATTCAGTTCTGATGAATTTACTGGAATTTATAAAGCAGGATGCCTGAAAGAAAGAGGCTGTGCAAAGAAAGAGCTCCAGGTATCTGTACAGGGATACTGAAACCAAGTCCCCTTAAAATTGAGTTCTTTTGCTGAGTTTACAATTAACCTATCTTTCTAAAATGTTATTCCTTCTTCTGTCCTACCCCTGTTCCCTCAGGATTGAAGACTATCAAAGAAAAGGGCAGACTGAAACCCAATAAGTCTGTGCAAGGACCTCCCTTGTACAAAAGATCCTATATGTCCTCCATTTCTTGTTTGTAAAAACAAAAACAAAAATATTTTAATCTCCTATTATGTTCCCTAAATTCCAAAATACTTATACAAGCAGTTACTTATTAGAGAAGTGAGAGTATTCAGAAACAAATGGAAAGCAGTCCAGAAACAAGAATTCAGTTATAAAACAGAATCCTAGTTTCTTCTCAAAGAAATACATACAGTTCTGAGCGGTTTTGTGGAAACTAACAACCATGCCCAAGTGGAAGATGATGACTGCATGCTGACCACAAGAACATACACCCTAAAGTGGTGGAAATCAGGAGGTTGATGACTGAGATTCTAGAAACACCACCTTCACCATGAACCAATCAGAAGAAAGTCATTTATCCCACAGCTCTCAACTCAAACGTTGCCTTTAAAAACCCTTCCCTGAAACCCATTTGAGTGATTGAGTCTTTTGAGCATGAGCTACCCATACTCCTTCTTAACCCCTGAATAAACACTGTACTTTCCTTCCCTACAACCTCATGTCAGTAAATGGGCTTTGCTGTGCAATAGGTGAGGGAACCCAAGGTTGTACAGTATGAGAGATAAGAGTTTTATCCAGCTAGTAAGGAGAGAAATTACTATAATCCCTAGTATAAAATTGAGACCTTAGAAACATCACACTTCAAGAGTCCTGCTTTAGACTAGCCCTAATAAAAGTTTTTGAAAGCCTTAAAATACTCACATTGATTCACAGGTAACTTAATGCCTTCTAGAATAAATTCAACATTCTAGAAAAGGAGGAGCACATCGTGCTGATTTTCAAAAATGTAGAGTCCTCGATGTTCAGTATACAATTGTAGGGGAGCAGAATTTGCCACTCTAAAATATGTCTCTTTGGCATATTCATTGTTCTAAGTTGGTAATTTTCTGAGAAACAGCAGACATGGGAAAGGCTCTGAAAATCAAGTACATTTACCCTTTTGTAAGAAACATTTACATTGTAAGGGAAATCTCCATATATAAATGCATATAAACGCATCTCCCTCTCCAAACCTGGAAGAAGAGGGTGACCAAATCTGAAGAAACTCATATCAATGGAGGAAGCAATAACTTTTCTTTTAAAAATATATATTTTATATTGGAGTATAGTTGATAAACAATGATGTGTTAGTTATACATGTATAGAAAAATGATTTAATTATACCCATAAGTATATACTATTTTTCAAATGTTTTTCATGTTTAGGTAATTACAGATTATTGAACCAAGTTCCCTCTGCTTGATAATCTATTTTAAATACAGTACTGTGTACATTTCAAACTCCCAAACTATCCCTCCCCACCTTATCCTTCCCCCTGGTAATCATAATTTTCTTCTATAAGACTATGTTTGAGTTTTGTAAATAAAATCATTTGTATCATTTTCTTTAGATACAATATATGAGTGATATCATATGATATTTGTCTTTTTCTGTCTAACTTACTTCACTTAGTATGATAATCTCTAGGCCCATTCCTGTTACTAAAAATAGCAATATTTTATTCTTTTTAATAGCTGAGTAATATTCCATTTTATGTATGTACCATATCTTTATCAATCAACTTTTAATGGACATTTAGTTTGCTTCCATGTCTTGTCTATTGTAAACAGTGCTGCAATTAATGTTGGGGTGCATGTATCCTTTTGAACCAAACTTACATCTGTATCGTAATCACCTTTGCTTAATGAACTTTTCCTGGTAAGCTTCCTAAAACTGACTCTCAACATCCTCTTTAGTCTTTAGTTATGGCTTTGGCCATTTTATTGAGTTACCTAATTTTCTGGGTCTCTCCCATGTACACATAATTAAAATTTGTTTTACTTTTCCCTGTTAATTTGTCTCAAGACAATTTAATTCTTAGGCCAGCCATAAGAACATAGAAAGGTAGAGGAAAATTTCTTTCTCCCCAACACAATAAAAAATTATTAAATAAATGAGATGTGGGGAAATCAGAAAAAAAAAAAAAAAAAAGAAAAGAAAAGAAACAGCTAACATCAGAAAATAAGAAACAGCTTCAAAATAGCCAAGAAGTTAGAATTAGCAGACAAATATTTTAAAAGATGTTAGGATTATGTTTAAGAATTTAAGGAAAAATGTGAAAAATTGGAGATTTCAATAGAGAATTCTCAATCATAAAAAATCAAAATTCGAGAGTGAATGGTACAATGTCTACAGGATATTGGAACAGCCAATTAGATGATGCAAAAGAAAAGAGTAGGAAACAGAAAGGAAGAATGAATAATAGAAACTATTCAAATCAAAGCAAAAAGAGATAATGGGCTTTAAACCGTTGTCATAGCCTCAGGGATGTTGGGACAAAAAACGACTTGTCTAAAATCGTTGTAAAAGAGGAGTCCCAGAAAGACATGGGAAAGAGAAAGACAACTTATTTTTTTTTTAATCATTTTTTTTCTTTTTTTTGCTAGAAAAGTTTAATTTATGGATCCTGGAAGCTTAAGGAGCTACAAACAAGATAAATATTTTTTTAAAAATAAAAATCCTTTAAAAAAAAAGAAGTAAATTGAAGATACTTTCAGATAAACAAAACATGAGTGAATTCATCTCCAGCAGACCTGCATTATAAAAAATGACAAAGGAATCTTTTCCAGGCTGAAAGAAAATAAGCTAAATGGAACTGCAGAACTATACAAATGAATGAGAGGGTCATAATTGGTAGTTGTGTGTGAATCTGACTTTACCTATATTTACATTAGCTCAATGATACTAAAAAAAGTGAACTTTTAACAACAGGTTGTATATAGGCTAGTTTAAAAGATAGAAAATACATGAAATGCAAATATTTATAAAAATAAACTGTGAATCAAAACAGTGTGGTACTGGCATAAAGCTAGACATATAAACCAACAGACAAGAAGGAGAGATAGATGTTATTTTGCTAGCTAGCTAGCTAAACATAATTTTCTACAAGGATGCCAGGATCATTCAGTGGGAAAAGGGCATTCTTTTCAAAACCTGCTGCTAGGAAAACTAAATATGCACAAGATGAAAAAAAAAAGAAAGAAAGAAAGAAATTTGACCCTTACATTACACCTGATACAAAAATTAACTCAAAATGAATTAAAGACCTAAATGTAACAGGTAACACTATAAAGTTCTTGGAAGGAAACAGAGTAAAACTTCATAACACTGAACTTGGTGATGATTTAGTGGATATGGCACCAAAAGCACAAGCAGGGAAAGAAATTAGGTAAATTGGACTTCATCAAACTTAAGAATTTTTGTGCCTGAAAGTACACTATCAACTGAGTGAAAAAGCAAACCACATAGTGAGAACAAATACTTGTGACTTGCATTTTCTGATAATGATCAGTATTCACAATATATGAAGAATTAATACAACTCAAAAAAAATTTTTTTTAAAAAGATCCAATTCAAAATGGGCAAAGGACTTGAAGAGATTCTCTGAAAAGGTATACAAGTAGCTAATAAGCACATGGAAAAAAATGGTCAACATCACTAATCATTCAGTTCAGTTCAGTTCAGTCGCTCAGTTGTGTCTGACTCTTTGCAACCCCATGAATCGCAGCACGCCAGACCTCCCTGTCCATCACCAACTCCCAGAGTTCACTCAGAATCACGTCCATTGAATCGGTGATGCCATCCAGCCATCTCATCCTCTGTCGCCCCCTTCTCCTCCTGTCCCCAATCCCTCCCAGCATCAGAGTCTTTTCCAATGAGTCAACTCTTCGCATGAGGTGACCAAAGTACTGGAGTTTCAGTTTTAGCATCATTCTTTCCAAAGAACACCCAGGACTGATCTCCTTCAGATGGACTGGTTGGATCTCCTTGCAGTCCAAGGGACTCTCAAGAGTTTTCTCCAACACCACAGTTCAAAAACATCAATTCTTTGGCGCTCAGCTTTTTTCATAGTCCAACATGACCACTGGAAAAACCATAGACTTGACTAGATGGACCTTTGTTGGCAAAGTAATGTCTCTGCTTTTGAATATGCTATCTAGGTTGGTCATATTCCTTCCAAGGAGTAAGCATCTTTTAATTTCATGGCTGCAATCACCATCTGCAGTGATTTTGGAGCCCCCCAAAATAAAGTCTGACAGTTTCCACTGTTTCCCCATCTATTTCCCCTGAAGTGATGGATTCAGATAAAGGACAGAAATGGTATGGACCTAACAGAAACAGAAGATATTAAGAAGAGGTGGCAAGAATACACAGAAGAACTGTACAAAAAAGATCTTCATGACCAAGATAATCATGATGGTGTGATCACTCACTAATCATTAGAGAAATGTAAATTACAACTACCATGAGAGGCTTCCCTAATGTCTCAATAGTGAAGAGTTGCCTGCCAATGTAGGAGAGGAGGGTTCAATCCCTGATCCGAGAAGGTTCCTCTTGCCAGGATGTGGAATAGGGAAGAAGTTATTGTTCAAAGAGTTCAGGAATATGATCAGTTCTGGAGATGAACAGTGGTAATGGTTGCACAGCAATGTGAATGTGGTAATGCTATTGAACCGTACACTTAAAAATTGTTAAGATGTTAAATTTTATGTTTATTTTACCACAATAAAAAATGGAGTGAGTATATTAGTATCAGAAAAACTCTTCAAGTTAAATAAAGCATGTTATCAGAGATAAAGAGGTAAATTTCATAACAAAGTGTCAGTTTATCAGCAAGGCATACATACTTATCCTAAATGTACAGGTATCAAATGAGAGCTGTTCCAAATAATTAAAGTAAAATCTCCCAGAAGTAAAAGGAGCAATAAATAAACCTACAATTATATTTGAGACTCCTATCTCAGAAACGGATAAAACAAGGAAGTTCTACCGTCATTTTCATGTATTTGCTAATTATACAACATTATACACAAAAGCACTAAAATAAACACTTCTTCCAAGACCTCAATACCAATAAACCACATAGATGACATTAGAGCAATTGAGGAATCTCAATAAATCTAAAAGGATTGAAAGAATATACAGCATGTGATTTGAATAGAGTGTAATAGCATGAGAAATAAAAAAGAAAATGATATATCAGAATTCCCTAACTATTGGAAATGAAATAGTACAACCCTAAATAATATATTAGAGAAAAAAAATTCAAAGTGAAAATTAAAAGTTTTTTTTATAGGATGTTTATAAGACAAAGCCTCAGAATTTGTGAGAGGTTGTTAAGGCAGTAATTGAAGGGAAATTTTTAACTCTACTTAATAATTCTAGGAAGTGAAAAATAATTTAAATTATGTGATCTTAGTTTCTATCTTCAGAAACTATCAAAGAGGTATAAATTTAGCTCAAAAAAATGGGGAAAGGAAACAATGATGGTAAGAGCATAAATTAATACAATAGTAGAAAGATAATAATATAGAAAATTAATGAAGCTGAAAAATATTTTCCAAAAGTATTAATAAAATTGATAAACCTCTAGCTAGACTGATCACAAAAACAATGATATGAAAATGTATTTCCAATAGAGGAGTGAAAGGGAAAGGAAGTGAAAAAAATGGCAGGAAGAATTAATGAGTTTCAGGAAAGATAATACTTTACTTTAATCTTGAAAATGCCCCAAGCAAAAAATGCCCCAAGATTTTCTTCTAGCTAAATAGAGCCACTTCAAATCTCTCAAAATGACATTATTGAAAGTCTTAAATACCTTATATCTTCCATAATTATATTTTTAGAACATACAAATTAATGAACTAAATAATAGATGTGACTTTTACCTTTAAAAATTCAAGCTTGTTCATAAAAAGCTTTCAAAACAACTTTTTAAATTGCCCTATCTGCAAGATACATTTTATATTAAAACATGTTGCAATCATTTAATTGTCTTGCTGTTGTTATATGGAAGTATAGACCAGTTATACTCATTTTTCACATTTATATAATCATCAGTAATTATTTACATGCAGGCTTATATTTAGATATCTCCTGCCATTTTGCCTGAAATGTTAAAATTTCAAAGTTAGACAATTCTTCCTTTATTTGGGATATTTGAGATTTTCAATTTAAAATCTGCTAGAAGCTTTAATGTAAATTAGAAAACCATCTTTTACTCTTCTGCATATAGTACAGATTTCAACACTGTATCTCTACATCTAAAATCTTTAATATGTATAAATTTTCCATCCTAGGCAATTAAGATTTAATTTCCATGTGCCAGGTTTTTGTATATTTAAAGAAATAGAATTTACATGTTTCCTCTTCATTTTGTTTTTGCTCATTTTAACAAGAAAATTCTGATCATAAAATAATGAACTGTCACACATATACACAGACACACATATACCATATTAAGTAATTTTCTTTATCATAAATATAGCTTAAGAATACTACAGATTAGAGGGATATACTGAGAGTTTGGAATTATGTATACATTGCTATATTTAAAATAAACTACTTTTCTATTTAAAAAAAGGAACACTACAGGATAAATTCTTATATTACTCCATCAATATATTAGAAATTCTACATTTAAAGTTAATTTTCTTATTTAAATAGCTTAATAATTTACACTTCATTAAAGTAGTCTAAGATATGCTTTGTAATAATGCAGATATAGAAATAATGTTTTATTAACTACTTATGAATTTTACACAGTTTATTTTGATCCACACCATCAAAGTTTTTGGCATAGTCAATAAAGCAAAAGTAGATGGTTTTCTAGAACTCTTGCTTTTTCAATGATCCAGCAGATGTTGGCAATTTGATCTCTGGTTCCTCTGCCTTTTCTAAAACCAACTTGAACATGTATAAGTTGATGGTTCACATACTGTTGAAGCCTGGCTTGGAGAATTTTTGAGCATTACTTTACTAGCATGTGAGATGAGTGCAATTGTGTGGTAGTCTGAGCATTCTTTGGCATTGCCTTCTTTGGGATTGGAATGAAAACTGACTTTTTTGAGTCCCATGGCCACTGCTGAATTTTCCAAATTTGCTGGCATATGGAGTGCAGCACTTTCACAGCATCATCTTTCAGGATTTGAAACAGCCCCACTGGAATTCCATCACATCCACTAGCTGTGTTCATAGTGATGCTTCCTAAGGTCTACTTGAGTTTGCATTCCACGATGTCAGGCTGTAGGTGAGTGATCACACCATCGTGGCTATCTGGATCATGAAGATCTTTTTTGTATAGTTCTGTGTATTCTTGCCAGCTTTTCTTAATGTCTCCTGCTTCTGTTAGGTACATGCCATTTCTGTCCTTTACTGTACCCATAATTAGCTGAAATGTTCCCTTGGTATCTCTAATTTTCTTGAAGAGATCGCTAGTCTTTCCCACTCTATTGTTTTCCTCTATTTCTTTGCATTAATCACTGAGGAAGTCTTTCTTATCTCTCCTTGCTATTCATCTTTACTATTCTTTGGAACTCTGTGGAAAATTCTTAAAAAGATGGGAATACCACACCACCTGACCTGCCTCCTGAGAAATCTGTATGCAGGTCAAAAAGCACCAGTTAGAACTGGACATAAAACAATAGACTGGTTCCAAATTGGAAAAGGAGTACATCAAGGCTGTATATTGTTGCCCTGCTTATTTAACTTATATGCAGAGTACATAATGCAAAAGGCCAGGCTGGATGAAACACAAATTGGAATCAAAATTTCTGGAATCAATAACCTCAGATACACAGATGACACCACCCTTATGACAGAAAGCAAAGAACTAAAGAACCTCTTGATGAAAGTGCAAGAGGAGAGTGAAAAAGTTGGCTTAAAACTCAACATTTAGAAAACTAAGATCATGGTATCTGGTCCCATCACTTCACAGCAAATGGATAAGGAAACAATGGAAAGAGTGACAGACTTTATTTTGGGGGCTCCAAAATCATTGCAGATGGTGACTGAAGCCATGAAATTAAAAGACACTTACTCCTTGGAAGGAAAGCTGTACCAACCTAGATAGCATATTAAAAGGCAGAGACATTACTTTGCCAACAAAGGTTCATCTAGTCCAACCTATGATTTTTCCAGTAGTTATGTATGAATGTGAGAGTTGGACTATAAAGAAAGCTGAATCCCAAAGAACTGATGCTTTTGAACTGTGGTGTTGGAGAAGACTCTTGAGAGTCCCTTGGACTGCAAGGAGATCCAACCAGTCCATTCTGAAGGAGATCAGTCCTGAATATTCATTGAAAGGACTGATGCTGAAGCTAAAACTCCAATATTTTGCCCACCTGATGCCAAGAACTCACTCACTGGAAAAGATGCTGGTGCTGGGGAAGATTGTAGGCTGGAGGAGAAGGACATGAGAGAGGATGAGATGGTTGGATGGCATCACCAACTCGATGGACATCAGTTTGATTAAGCTCTGGGAGTTGGTGACGGACAGGGAAGCCTGGTGTGCTGCATGGTACATGGTGTTGCAAAAAGTCAGACACGACTGAGGGACTGGACTGAACTAAACTGAACTATTTATGAAAGAACCTTTAATTATTTTCCTTAGATAATTTGCTGATCATCTTCCTTTCTTCCTCCTATTGCAAAAAGGCATTTTATCACAGGCAGCTACTACTACTGCTTAGGCAGTTACCCTGACTGTTCAACAAAATATGCTTTTTGGTTTTCACTTATTTAAATTAATAATAGCTTTATTGTTTAATTTCAAATACTCATAACTTCAGTTAATTTGGATTAAAAAAAGAAAACAAAAATCCAACATTCAAAATGTAAAAGAATAATATAATAATACTCATATGCTCATCTTTCAGCCTCAACATTTATCATTTTGCCAGTCTTATGTCTTCTCTTTCTCAGTTTCTTCCCTTTCCTCATTTACTGAATATTTTTTCCCTCAATTACTTAGGTATAAAGTAACAATTTAATTTTTTCCATAAGTAACCAAAAATTTTTACTATGTTATTTAAAATTACTGTATTTTTAATTCTTTCAATAAAATTATTAACAATATTTATGTTTCTATTATTTCAGCAGAATATATGGTTATTTTGATACACACATGGTAAGTACTATTTCAGAATTAAAGAAAAAGTACTGAAATGAAGTCAGTTCTGTTTTAGATGTTTCAATTGTGTGAGTCTATTGTTTCTTGCCTAGATTTTTACATTATTCTCTTAAATGGTCTTACACACTTTCTCTTCTTCAGTCTCTAAAAACAGTAGCTAGGTAATCTAGTTAAAATACAAGTTGAGTCATGAGTCTGGGTTTAAAACCATCTAATAACTTTTCATATCACTCAAAACAAAAACCATAGTCTTTATAACAGCCTACAAGGATGGGCCTCTCTAAGTCCTCTTTGATCTCCTCTCTTGGGTCACTCTTCTTCAGTCTTGGGACCCTCTTGCTTTTTCTCAAACTCCCTATGTTCTGAACTCAGGATTTTCTTTCTATTCACTATACCTAGAATGTGTGACTTACTTCCTTTTCTCCTTCAAACCTTTATTCCAGTTTACATGTTTACTGATGGCTTCTTTAAAATAAATAAATATGAATAGAACCCAGTTGCACATCCATTTCAGGACTACAGAACTCCTTATCCCCTTCCCCTAGCTTATTTCTTGTTATTACTATCAAGTCTGACCTATGAAAGTGATTATATGTTTTACTTAATGTCCACCTCCTTCTACTAGAATTAAAAGGCCCTGAGAGAGTTTCAGGGGCTGTTTTGAAAATACCTGAGCATGACAGGCAATCAATACATAATGTTTAAGTAAACTGAAGAAACAGTGAAACTAGGAGATCATCTTAGTCCTATTTTTAGATATTGCATGTGGGGTTCTCAAAACTCCAAATCACGGATCCCAGATGATGAACAGCCTGTGAAGATTATAATGATTCATATAATTGGTTATTTTCTTACTTTTTCCTGAAGCAGAATGCTACCACCTCACTTGTGTTGTACTATTTTCTCTTCAATATTTTATTATGAGTAGAGTTGAAATAATTTTACAATGACCATTCACAGAACACCAGCTAATTCTACCGATATTTTACCTTTACACTTTCTTTAGCTTATATTTATCCATCTAACTATCTCTCTAATCATCCCTTCATCCATCTTGAATATGATGTATTTTAAAGCTAGCTTCAGTCCTGAGTATATGTTCCATAAATACTTCAGCATGCATATAATTTACTGAAATTTTATTTTTTTAATTTGTTTTCCCTTGACATGAAATGTACATACAATAAAGTGCATAAATTTTAAGTGTACATTTTCTGAATTTTTATAGATCCATGACATCAGAATGTTACTTTATGGCTGTTCCAAGTCATTCCCATTCACACCCCTACAAGGTACTCAGAGTTATGATTTTTGAATATGGAATATTTGCTTGTTCTATGATAGCATATAAATGAAGTAATTTGTTTATACATATCAGTTCAGTTCAGTTCAGTTCAGTCGCTCAGTCATGTCCGACTGTTTGCAACCCCATGAATCAGAGCACGCCAGGCCTAGCTGTCCATCACCAACTCTCAGAGTTCACTCAGACTCACATCCATCAAGTCAGTGATGCCATCCAGCCATCTCATTCTCTGCCATCCCCTTCTCCTCCTGCCCCCAATCCCTCCCAGCATCAGAGTCTTTTCCAATGAGTCAACTCTTCACATGAAGTGGCCAAAGTACTGGAGTTTCAGTTTTAGCATCATTCCTTCCAAAGAAATCCCAGGGCTGATCTCCTTCAGAATGGATTGGTTGGATCTCCTTGCAGTATAATATAAAGTTTATTTCACATAGCATATTTTTGAGATTCATTCATGTTTTGGTGTATATCAGCATTCCATTCCTTTACATTGCTGAGTAATATTAATATTACATTATATGGAAACACCACATGCTATTTATCCAATTTCCTATTAATAGACACTTGCACCAGTCCAAATTTCTGAGATGGATATGTATCCAAGTCTTTTTGTGGACATATGTTTTCTTGTCTCTTATGGAAGTGCCTAATAATGAAATGATTGGGTTATGGCTTAAGTACATGTTTACATTTTAAGACATAGCTGGAGTTTTTCATGATTACACTATTTTGCACTATGAAAATTCTATATTTTATAATATATGAAAATTCTAGTTTTTCCAAATCCTTGGCAATATTTGATTTTTTGTCTTTGTAATCTTAGTCATTCAGCTAGGCATGATTTTTTATCTATTTATGATATTAATATGTATTTTCTGATGTCTAGTGATATTTAAAATATTTCAATATGTTAGTCATATATCTTCTATTTGACTTCTATATATATTCACATTATTTTACTTTTTATTATTGAGTTATAAAAATTCTTTCTATATTCTTTCTGAGATAAATATTGCATAAGTATTATGTCTTAATTTTGGCTCTTTATTTAAATTAATTTTGATGAACAGAAGCTTTCAGATTGATAAAATCTAATTATCAATATTTCCTTTGATTTTTATTCCATTTTGTATCTTTCTAAGTATCTTTGCTTACATGTGAGTCATAAAATTACTTTCTAATATTCCCTCTATGTTTTTAGCTTTGATGCTTATCTTCATAAACAATCTGAAATTGATTTTTATGTTGTGAGATAGACATCAAAATTCCATTTTTAAGAATATGGATATCCAGCTATATAAACATCATTTAAAAAAAAAACTTTCCTTTTTCCATTGAAGTGAATTGTTAGCTATTAAAAAAACAAAATGATAAGAGTGATTGATCTAGGAACAATATAATATATTCTATTTATCTCTTTGTTGAATTGTATGTCACAATCATACCTTCTTGATTACCCAAGCTTCAGTTTCTACTTTTATTTGAAGTCAGATAATGTACATTTTCTACCTTTGTTCTACTTAGTTTAAGAATGTCTTGGATATTCTAATTTGTTAGCATTTTTGTATAAATCTTATCATTAGTTTGTCAATTCCTACAAAACATAAAAAAAATATTTTTTCTTTTTTGTTGTGTTTTGGTTAGAAGAACTTTCCAAGATTTCAAACTTACATTTCCATTTAATTAATCTGGTAGGAAAAATGTAATCATAATTTCTTAAACTCCATCTCTTGTGTTCTTTTTACAGATACATCTAAATTAATCAATGTATCAAAATAATCATATCTTTAGTAAGGCATTACTAAATTTTAATTAACAGATAATAAAATGCTTATATTGGGAATAATTTAATACTACTAGTCCTGTGATTTCCTACTTATTAAGTGCTTTGTAGAGATTTTAAATTATCAAATATAAGAAGGTAGTTAGAATTGCAAAATATATTTGATGAAAATGATCTTACAAAACCTTTTTTGACCTAACAGCTGCCAGTTTCACTTCATCATACCAAAGTTTCAATTCTGGAAGTTAAAATTAAAATTCATAAATATATTACTAAATATGTTGAGATTAATTTTAGCATTAGCTATAACAATAGTTTATGTCTCTGTAGTTTGTAAATATCTGATGATGATATCAAGGTAATTGCCGGGGTCCAGCGCCGGTGGATCCAGGGTGATTCAAAGGTGGAGACGGAGTCGGCAAGAAAAACACTTAGAAATATAAAATTAGATTAGGAAATAATAGGATAGTAGGAAAATTTAGATGGAGAAAAGAAGGCTGAATAACTTGGTTTATGTGGAATACCAATCACCACCTATGTAGGCCACAGGAGTCTTTCCATTCTCCCAAAGGAGAGGAGGCACTGAGGCCTCCCCCGTCCAATCTTAGAAGCCCAGGCATAATTAGTAGGCTTGGTGAGTACCCACTCCCCAGTTGGGGAAAGAAAGAACGACACGGGGGGAATCAGCCTTTCCAGAAACTCATCCCATTTTCTTTATTTTCAGGTTTGCTTATATACCTTTTTTACACATAGGGATGAATACAGAGTCATATGGGGTCAGCAGTCCTGACCTATATCAAAATCAGGTGCTTTACATAAAAAAAGGTCTTAGGGGTTTTACATCATCTTCTGGCCATGAGGCCTGCTGACACTTTATGACCCTTTCTTTCTGATAACCAAACAACTTATTTTTTCCAAGGGTGTTTTTCCTTAAACCTAGCACCACCCTCCAAATAAAGTTACATTCCTATAGGGTGAAGGTGTAGTGAGTTACAATCAAGAAAGGAATTTATTTAACCCAAGGTTAACATGATTAATCTTAAAGGTTAATACTTATTTCTCTTATATGCTAGTTATATTCATTATAAGGGCAGGGAATATGGAGATTTAACCGCAAAACATCAGCCCAACAAATGAAATCCTTTCACCAATATAATTCCTAATCAACCCACTATACTAATAAATTCTAACTTCCCAAAAGATCTGTCTCTAGTAAGTCTAAAACATCTCATGCCTCTCACTGTTGGGAGGCTATAAACAATCACATGTGGCCGGACGAACCTACACAGGCAGGCTAGATAAACTTCAGAGGAGTTTGTAAGCTGAAACACTATTGTCATGCCCAGGAATTTTTACTAACTGGAGCTGCAAGTTAACTCCTTCTCTGAGAGAAATGGTTATGGGGGACAGCCCCCTGTAAAGTCAGAGGTGTAGGTGAGAGCATAAAACAGACTCTGGTTTTGGGGGTAGATGCTCGGGAACAGAGGATTTCCTGAGGCTTGATCACGCCTTTGCCTATGCCAAGCCTCCTTCCTCATGACCTTTGCCATGGGTGGAGTTCCTCACACTTATCTCAATTAAATATTATTGTATATAGTCATCAAAGTGATGTTGATAATAGTGTGTTTAATAAGTTTTCTCATAGCTAACCCTTGCGATACTGATAGTTGCATTTTAAATTTATTTATACCTCTTTCTCATAAAATATTGGAGAAATGTCAGTAAAGTCATACAATAAATTTGTTGTTATGGGCTCAAATTATTAGTAAGATTAACATGCTAATTAATTTATAAATTACTATCTTGTGTTGTACACTTGGCAAGCATGCTAATTCGCTTCAGTCTTGTCTGACTCTGTGAAACCCTATGGAGTATAGTCCACCAGGCTTCACTGTCCAAGGGACTCTCCAGGCAAGAACACTGGATTGGGTTGCCAGGCCCTTCTCTAGGGCATCTTCCTGACCTAGGGACTGAACCCATGTTATGAAAGTGAAAGCAAAGTCATTCAGTCATGTCCAACTCTTTGCAACCCCATGGACTGTAGCCTACCAGGCTCCTCCATCCGTGTGGTTTTCCAGGCAAGAGTACTGGAGTGGGTTGCTATTTCCTTCTCCAGGGGATATTCCTGACCCAGGGATCGAACCTGGGTCTCCCTCATTGTAGGCAAATGCTTTACCATCTGAGACACCAGGGAAGTTAGCTTTCTGTACAAAATAAAGTATTTCATTGGATAGAGAAAGACCTACGGCAAAAAAAAAAAAAAAAAAAAAAAAGAGAGAGAGAGAGAGAGAGAGAGAGATGATAGACTGTGGAGTATGGAATAATAGTTGTGGTAAGCTGAGTTTTAATATGTCCTAACATATTTTACACATCCTTGTGTACTTGTACCATATAGTTAATTCCTTGGACAGTAAATTCATGTATTTTACTTCCGTGGTTAGGTTATATTCTATGGCACTTTTAACTTTAAGAAAAAGATGCACTAGTGCTTCCCTAACCAAGAATGCTAGGGAGGCTGAATAGATAAATGCAATTTCTGCTACAAGTTAAAATTTTTGTCTTGGCTCCTGATTATGTAAAAGAAGTGAACTTTAATTACTTAAACATGCAGTTTACGGAACTGATAGCTCAAGTGTCAGGTTCCCTCTCCTTTTTTTTTTTTTTTTTTTTTTTTTTGTGGGTGGGAGGGTTCCAAAATCACTGTGGATGGTGACTGCAGCCATGAAAATAAAAGATGCTTGCTCCTTGGAAGAAAAGCTATGACCAGCATATTAAAAAGCAGAGACATTGCTTTGCCGACAAATGCCTGTCTAGTCAAAGCTATGTTTTTTTTCAGTAGTCATGTATGGATGTGAGCTTAGCAACAAAAAACTGATGCTTTTGAACTGTGGTATTGGAGAAGACTCTTGAGAGTCCTTTGGACTGCAAGGAGATCCAACCAGTCAATCCTAAAGGAGATCAGTCCTGAATATTCATTGGAAAGACTGATGCTGAAGCTGAAACTTCAATACTTTGGCCACCTGATGCAAAGAACTCACTCATTGGAAAAGACACTGATGCTGGGAAAGATTAAAGACAGGAGGAGCTGACAGAGGATGAGATGGTGGGATGGCATCACCAACTTGATGGACATGAATTTGAGCAAGTTCTGGGAGTTGGTGATGGACAGGGAAGCCTGGCATGTTGCAGTCCATCAGGTCACAAAGAGTCAGACATGACTGAGCAACTGAACTGAACTCCTGAATTGATATCTGAACCTGCTGAATCTCTAGCCACAGCCCTAAATCCAATAGACAATGACGCACTTGGACAACTACCCTTTACCCATCACCAGTGAACATGTGTTTCCCTCCAGTGAACACTGGTCCAGTCAACCTAGTGCATTCTATTTGTGCTCATTTTCCTCTGTTTGCATCAGTTCAGTTCAGTTCAGTCACTCAGTCGTGTCCGACTCTGCGACCCCATGAATCGCAGTACGCCAGGCCTCCCTGTCCATCACCAACTCCCGGAGTTCACTCAGACTCACATCCATTGAGTCCATGATGCCATCCAGCCATCTCATCCTCGGTCGTCCCCTTCTCCTCCTGCCCCCAATCCCTCCCAGCATCAGGGTCTTTTCCAATGAGTCAACTCTTTGCATAAGGTGGCCAAAGTATTGGAGCTTCAGTTTTAGCCTCATTCCTTCCAAGGAAATCCCAGGGTTGATCTCCTTCAGAATGGACTGGTTGGATCTCCTTGCAGTCCAAGGGACTCTCAAGAGTCTTCTCCAACACCACAGTTCAAAACCATCAATTCTTCGGCGCTCAGCCTTCTTCACAGTCCAACTCTCACATCCATACATGACCACAGGAAAAACCATAGCCGTGACTAGACGGACCTTAGTCGGCAAAGTAATGTCTCTGCTTTTGAATATACTATCTAGGTTGGTCATAACTTTTCTTCCAAGGAGTAAGTGCCTTTTAATATCATGGCTGCAGTCACCATCTGCAGTGATTTTGGAGCCCAAAAAAACAAAGTCTGACACTGTTTCCACTGTTTCCCCATCTATTTCCCATGAAGTGATGGGGCCAGATGCCATGATCTTCATTTTCTGAATGTTGAGCTTTAAGCCAACTTTTTTACTCTCCTCTTTCACTTTCAACAAGAGGCTCTTTAGTTCCTCTTCACTTTCTGCCATAAGGGTGGTGTCATCTGCATATAAGTTCAAAATTCATAAGGAAAAACAGATATTAACCACTTGAGTAACAACACTGCAATATGCATTTGCGATAAAAGAATTGGATGAGTAATTTTCAACTTTAAAAAAAATTAGATGATGGATAAACTAAATGTTTTAACTGTATCCACTTATGCATAAATCCTATATGTACTAATCCATGATGCATGAAGACCCAGGTTTTGTCTCCCACATGTTGTTAAATTATAATAAATAGGATAATCCAAAAGCTTGGAATCAAATTGTGCTCTAAACACTGAGTCTAGATTCTCTTTATGTTAGCCATCTGCCAGAAAATCTTGCTTCTATGACACAAACACTAAAGCTAATCTGTTGGTTATCTCCCTATCACGGCTCACTGCTCAGCTCTTTCTAGGTCACAAAGAAATGAGCAACTTGCTGTTCAAGCAAATGTCTCCTGGCAGAAGGAAGAGATTTATTTTACACTTGACTTTTGTATACTTCCTGACTCCCCACATTTCTTACCTTCTAAACTTCTGTGACCCCATCTGGTGGCTTCTTAGAGTGTTCCTTATGAAGTAGTAATTCTATTCTCTCTGTTTCTATACCTGTCTGCCTGTCTCTGTCCATCTCTCTCATGACTTACTTGATTCCTGAACTCATCACAGACTAGAGTTTGAACCTGTGTTACCTGACCACAATCTGTTCCTCCTTGATCATTGTCTTCTAGTTGTTAACCTTCATTCCCAACTTCATCCTGGCTCTATTTCACTTGGTCAGGTTAGTACACTATAGTTGGTATACCATAAATGATATTGGGTTTAAAAGTAATGTGTACATTATGATTGTCACCAAGTATCTCCAAGGGGATATATCATCCTCATTAGAAGTGGATTTCATATCTTCAGTTAAAAAAAAAGGAGCAATGAAACAGAAAACTTATACAAAGGCATCCTCAAGATATATTCTAGTGTATACGAAGGAAAAATGAGGTTAATAAAAATTCCCCTGAAAAATTCAGTGACAGATAAAATAATTCAAATTTAAATGCATCCCAGAAGAGAATGTAAAATTATAATTGACTACTGAGTGTAAAGATGAACAGCACCTAAATGAAGATATATGTTTCTGAAGAGGATAAATGGAAGAAACCCTTTTTTTCAAGTCATTATTAACTTCAACTTTAAAAAATGAATATAAAGGCAACAGTCCAAAACCAGGAAAACAAGAAATCCAAACCAAGCCTGAAAAATCAACTCCTACTATAAAAAGAAGATATATACATTTTAAATCATTAATTTTATCACACTTCCTCCTCTCTTAGCAAACACAAAGTTTTGCTCCTCTACATCACAGAACAATGATTTTATGTAGAGAATGATTATGCATTGGTGCATTTTAAAAGGCACTTTGTTTTCAGTAGAAAATAACACAATATTATAAATCAACTATACTTCAATAAAAAACTTTTAAAGCTACTTTATTTTAAAATAGCTTCATTAAGGTGTAAATGGCATGCAATAAAAAAAACTTAGAGTGCATAATTTGATAAGGTTTGACATATATACACATTATAAAGCCATCACTACGATCAGGATAACTAACATATCTGTCACTTGAAACTTTTCTTCCTACTTTGAGTCTTGCATCAACCTCTCCAGTCCTGCCGACAACAACCACTGCTCTGCATTACTGCTGACCAACCTAGGTTAATTTGCACTTTGTAAAGTTTTATATAAAAGGTATTAAAGTATGTAATCTCTGTTTTTGGTGTGGCTTCTAAAATTCAAGAATTATTACTTTGTGATTCATCTAAGTCGCTGCATGTGTCAATAGTTCAAATTCCATTACATGTATATGCTACAATTTACTTGTCTACTCACCTGTTGATGAATTTTTATTATTTCAAGTTTGAGGCTACTATAAATAAAATTACTATGCACATTCAATATAAATCTTTGTGCAGATATATATTCAACACTTAGAAATGGAGTGGAATGATCACAGAGTAGGTATAGCTTCAATTTCTAAGAAACTGCCCTGATATTTTTCAAGGTTATTGTTCCATTCTGCATTCCCACCAATAGTGTATGAGAGTTCTAATTTCTTTACACCCTGATCAATGGTCAATCTTTTCATTTTAGACACTGTAATAGGTATCTCCTTATGGTTTTAATTTGCATTTTCCTTTAATTAATGATGTTAGGTCACTTTCAAGTGCTTATTTGACACCTGAATATTTCTAGGGTAAAGTATCTGTAAAATATATTTCCCCCCACTGTTTTGATTATTACTTTTCATACTAAGTCTTGAAATTAAAAAAAAAAAACACATTATATATGTGTGTGTGTGTGTGTGTGTGTGTGTGTGTGTGAAAGAATTGATGGTTTTGAACTGTGGTGTTGGAGAAGACTCTTGAGAGTCCCTTGGACTGCAAGGAGATCCAACCAGTCCATTCTGAAGGAGATCAACCCTGGAATTTCTTTGGAAGGAATGATGCTAAAGCTGAAGAGATCCAGCCAGTCCATCTTAAAGGAGATCAGTCCTGAGTGTTCATTGGAAAGACTGATGTTGAAGCTGAAATGCCAATACTTTGGCCACCTGATGTGAAGAGCTGACTCATTGGAAAAGACTCCGATGCTGGGAAATATTGAAGGCAGGAGAAGAAGGGGATGACAGAGGATGAGATGGTTGGATGACATCATCGACTCAATGGACATGAGTTTGAGTAAACTCTGGGAGTTGGTGATGGACAGGGAGGGCTTGCATGCTGCAGTTCATAGGGTTGAAAAGAGTCAGACAGGACTAAGTGACTGAACTGAACTGACCTGATGTGTGTGTGTGTGTGTATATGTCTTCTGCAAGCCAAATTTGGAAAACAATTATGCAACAATTCCTTATAGGAGTAAAGGTATAGAATATGTAACGCATTTATCACACAAATTGTCACATAGCAACCCATCAGTAAATAGTTACTTTTCAGTTATTTTTGCTACCTTTGCAAGTAAACACAAGCTCTGAATGTCACTACTGTGTTGTGAAAAAGTAAGCAAGTGCAAGTTTTCTATGTTGTGATATGAGAATAATGATAAAAATTTTTAAAGAAATAGTAGAATTGAGACACTGAACCTACTTGAAATTAAAAATACTAAACTGTTGTTGATTTGGCTTTTCCTCCAAATTACATAACTATGATTGAAAATTAAGGAGCATTAGGAGCAATCAACACTTCTGAGTTTTACCTAGAAAGAAAATGAAGCAGAGGATTGGGTGGATGGTGAAATGGGAACCTTATACTCCACAACATTTGATTATGAATACCTAAAAGAGGAAATAACATTTTTGTATTATCTCTGACTTATGAGTTATTTTTATATAATTTGATATTGTATAAAGGCTTTTTATTCATCGATGGATTTATTTGGCTATATCTCCTTAGAGCACTTGATATTTTAAATAAACTTGATACCCTTGGTAAGAATATTCTCCTGTACCAAAAATAAATCTTACAAAATTTTAATTCAAGTAAGATAGTAGACTTAAACTAACTTTCTTCAAAATATCTTTAAATTATAAAAGAAGGATTGAAGTACAAAAAACAGAGAGCAGTCTCTTGATCATCTGTATGTCTTCTTTGGAAAAACGCTTATTTGGTCTCTCTGCCCCCTTTTTTTTTAAATTGGTTGCTTGTTTCCTTGGTATTGAATAATATAAGCTGTTTATAATTTTGGATATTGACCTCTTACCAGATATATGATTTGCAAATCTTTTCTCCCACTTTATAGGTTGTCTTTTGGGTTTGATGATGTTTTTCATTGCTTGTAGAGCTTTTTGGTTTGATGTAGTTCCATTTATTTAATTTTGCTTTCATTTCCTTTGCCTGAGAAAACATATCCAAAAAGGTATTGCTAAGACTGATGTCAAGGAACATATGGTGTATGTTTTCTTCTAAAGGTTTTGTGATTTCAGCTTTTACTTTCAAGTTAACCCATTTTAAGTTAATTTTGTGTGTTATAAAAGAGTGGTCTAGTTTCATTGTTTTGCATGTGGCTGTCCAGTTTTCCCAAAACTATTTTTTGAAGAAACTGTTATTTCCATATTGTATGTTCTTTGCTCCTTTGTTGTAATTAATTGTTCATACATATATGAGTTTATTTCTGGAATTTTAATTCTGTTTCTTGATTTCTGTGTCTGTTTTGCCTGCCAATTCCATGCTGTTTGGATTACTGTAGCTTTGTAGTATAAGTTGAAATCAGGGAATGTGATACCTCCAGCTTAGTTATTTTCTTCTCAGGATTGCTGTGGAGTTTTTTGTGGTTCTATATACATTTTAGGATTTTTGGTTCTATTTCTGTAGAAAATTTCATTGGAATTTTGATAGGGATTATACTGAATCTGTAGATTGCTTAGGTAATATGGACATTTTAACAATGTTAATTTTCCAATCCATGAGCATAAAATATATTTTTTGTGTGTCTTCAGTTTCTTTCAAAAATGCCTTGAGTTTTCACTGTACAAGTCTTTCATCTCCTTAGTTAAATTTACTGCTGGGTATTTTGTTCTTTTGTTGCTATTGTTAAGTGAAATTGTTTTCTTAACTTCTCTTTCTGCTAGTTCATTTTGAGTGTACAGAGATACAACATATTTTTTACATTGATTTTATATCCTCAACTTTTCTCTGTTAATTTATTATTTCTAATTTTTTTTCTAATAGCTTTTTGGCAAAGTCTTTAAAATTTTGTGCATATAAAATCATGTCAGTCACAAATAGTGACAGTTTTACCTCTTCATTTTTAATTTGGATTCCTTTTGTTTTTCTTACCTATATGTATGGTTAAGATTTTCAACATTGTGCTGAATAAAAGTAGTAAGAATGGGCATCCTTATCCTATCCTTGATCTTAGAGGGGTAAATTTCAGTTTTTTATCATTGAATACAGGGTTAGTGTAGGTTTGTCATATTGTGTTGAGGTAGATTCCTTTATTGTGTTGAGCTATATTTTTTCTAAACTTATTTTACTGAGGTTTTTTATTTTAATCATAGATGAGTCCCAAATCTTGTCTAATGCCTTTTCTAGATCTTTTGGGACTATCATACAATTTTTATTTTGTTAATGTGGTATATTACATTGATTGGTTTATGGACATTGAATCATTGCATCCCTAGAATAAATCCCATTTGATCATACTGTTACTCCTTTACTATATTATTTTACTGCATTATTAATGTTTTGTTGAGAATTTTTGAATCTATATTTATCAGAGAGAGATTGGTCTGTGTCTTTCATTCTTTCATATCACGATGATCTTGATCTTGTAAAATGAGTTAGGAAGCATTCTGTCCTATTACACTTTTTGAAATAATTTGAGAAGGATAAGTGTTAATTCTTTGAATGTTTGGTAGAATTCACCTTTGAAGTCATCTGTTCCTGAATTTTTTTTTTTTTTCTTTTGGGGAAGTTTTGATATTTGTTTCAATCTCTGTATTAGTGACTAATCTATTCAGATTTTCTGTTTCTTTAAGATTCAGTCTTGGAAGATTGTATGATTCTAAGAATTTATCCGTCTCTTCTAAGTTTTCCAATCTATTGACCTAAAGCTATTCATAGTATTCTGTTTTAGTCCTTGGTGCGCCTGTGGTATACACTGAATTTCTTCCCTTTCATTTCGATTTTATTTATCCAAATCATCTCTATTTTTATATTAGTGAATCTAGGTAAAGATTTGTCAGTTTTGTTTATCTTTTTTGTTAAAACAAAAACAGCTCTTTAGTTTGATTGATCTTTTCTATTGTCTTTATTGTTTCCCTTCTTTTTGTTTGTTCTTATTTTTCTAGGTCCTGTAAGTGTAAGGTTAGATTGTTCATTTGAGTTGTTTTTCTGTTGTTGTTGTTTTTTTTTTTTGTATTTCTATAAACTTCCTTCTTCATATCCTTTTGATGTATCTGATAAATTTTGGTATGTTGTATTCATAATATTATTTATCTTCAGGTATTTTTTCCCTTTGATTTTTTTTTTTGTTGTTGTTGTTGATGAAATAGTTTTTCAGTAGTATGTGCTTAGTTTCTATATATCTGTGATTTTTTTCCAGCTTTCTTCTTATAACTGACCTTTACCTTCATACCCTTGTGGCTAGAAGATGCTTGATATGATTTCAATCGCCTTATGTTTATTGAGGCTTGTCCTAACACATTACCTATCCTTGAGACTATTCAATGTGCATTGAGAAAAATGTGTATATATTCTACTGTGGAGAAGGCAATGGCAACCCACTCCAGTACTCTCGCCTGGAAAATCCCATGGACGGAGGAGCCTGGTAGCCTGCAATCCATGGGATTGCTAAGAGTTGGACACTTTCATGCATTGGAGAAGGAAATGGCAACCCACTCCAGTGTTCTTGTCTGGAGAATCCCAGGGATAGGGGAGCCTGGTGAGCTGCTGTCTATGGGGTCACACAGAGTCAGACACGACTGAAGTGACTTAGCAGCAGCAGCAGCAGCAGCATTCTACTGCATTTGGATAGAATGTCCTGTATAATCTATTAAGTCCATGTAGTTCATTAAAGCCTGCTATTATTTTTATTGATTTTCTGTCTGAATTAGATATCCATTGATATAAGTAGGGTGTTAAACTCACCTACTATTATTGTGTTGTTTTCAAGGTCTCTCTTTCAGTTCAGTTCAGTCGCTCAGTCATCTCTGACTCATTGTGACTTCATGGACATCAGGCTTCCCTGTCCATTACCAACTCCCGAAGCTTGCTTAAACTCATGTCCATCGAATCAGTGCCGCCATCCAACCATCTCATCCTCTGTTGTCCCCTTCTCCTTCTGCCTTCAATCTTTCCCAGCATCAAGGTGTTTTCCAATGAATCAATTCTAAGTATCAGGCGGCCAAAATATTGGAGCTTCTGCTTCAGCATCATTCCTTTCAGTGAATATTCAGGACTGATTTCCTTTAGGATTGACTCCCTTTAGGTCTATTAATGTCTCCCTAGACTCCCTTCAGGTCTATTAATAATCACTAAATATTTTGGTGCTTCCATGTAGGTGTACATATATTAAAAAAACTTACATTTTCTTGATGAATTGTCCCCTTTAATCATATGATGATTTTTATATCCTGTTTCCTTCTCTCTCTCTCTTTTTTTTTTTTTTTTTGACTTAAAGTCTATTTTGTCTGATGTGAACATGGCTAATACCCATTTTCTTCTGGATGTCATTTTCTTGGTGTATCATCTTCCATCCCTCACACTTCGCTCATGTTTGTCTTGACAATTGAGATGAGTTTCCTGAAGGCAGCATATTTAGTTTTATTTTGTTTTTTAATCCATTCATTCTCTCTTTGTCTTCTGACTGGTGAGTTCAATGCATTTATAGTTAGGGTCATTACTGATAAATGAGGATTTAGTGTTGCTGTTTTTTACCTTCTCATTACTCTAGATCTCCACAATTTCTTTTTCTTTGTGCTTCTGTCACCATTTTAGTTTGGAGGTTTTATATGATATTTTGCTCAGTTCCCTTTTTTTGTTTGTTTGTTTGTTTACTACTTTAGATTTTTGTTTTGTGGTTGTCACAAGTTTTACATGAAACATCTTAGATAAAATAGTCCTTTTTCAGGTGATAACATCTTATTAATTTGCCTATACAAATTCCATCCTTTTATTTTTCCCCTTTATGCTTTGTTGTCTCAAATAATCCCATTTTATGTTCTGAGTTTGTTACCAGAGTGAAATAGTTATAGCTTTTATTTACTATATTTCCTCTCCTTTAATCTTTATGCTATAATGAAATGTTTAACAACCTATTTTGATATATAGATTTACAATTTTCTGATTCTGTTTATCATCTTACTCAAAGTTTTATGCATTGTTTTGTTTGTTTGTTTCGAGTAAGGAGTTTCAACACCTTGTAAGACAGATCTAGGGGTAATAAACTCCCTCAGCTTTTGTTTGTCTGAGAAAGTTTTATCTTTCCTTTATATCTGAATGATAACTTCACTGGATAGAATATTCTTAGCTAATAGCTTTCACCTTTCAATACTTTGAGCATGTGATTCCACTCTCTTCTGACCTGTAGAGTTTCTGCTGAGAAATGTTCTGATAGAATAATGGGAGTTCCTTTGTGGATTCCTTTTTATTTTTTTTAATTGACTGCCTTTAAATAGCTCTTTTTCATTAACTTTTTACAGTTTTAATATAATGTCTCCTAGAAAAGGACCTTTTGCATTAGGGCTATTAGATATTCTCTTACCTTCATGAATGTTTATCCAGTTCCTCCCTCATATTTTGGAAGTTCTCAGCTATTTTTATATCCTTTTTTCTCTGTATATTATACCTATTATTATTATGTTGCATTTCTAATGGAGTCAGATAGCTCTTGTAGAATTTTGTTTTAATATCTTATTTCTTCTCATCTTCTACCTATATCATGTTTAGATTTCTGTCTTTGAGCTTGCTATTCTCACTCCCTGATGATCTTCTGTATTACCATTGCTTTTTAAATGCATTCTTTATTTTACTGAGTTCTTCAGCTCCAGAATTTCTGACTGGATCCTTTTTAGAGTTTCAATATCTTTGGTAAGATATTGCTTCAGTTCATTCATTTGAATCCTGAGCTAGTAAACATTTTTTTCCCTGAGTTTTCTCATAGTTCAGAGTTATCTCATGATGTATATTTTAAATTCTCTGTCAGTTAGATCACAATATTCTATGAATTTAAATTAGGTTTCTATAGAATTATTATTTTATTTCTGTGATACTGTGTTAAGGTAATTTTTAATGGTTCTGGATGAAATATTTCTTTGCCAATGCATGTAACATAGTGGACACCTTTCTTTAGTTAAAACATTGTTGTTTGTTGTTTAGTCGCTAAGTCATGTCTAACTCTTTTGCAACGCCTTGGACTGTAGCCTGCTAGGCTCCTCTGTCCGTGGGATTTCCCAGCCAAAAGACCTGAAGCAGGTTGCCATTTCCTTCTCCAGGGAATCTTCCCAGCCCAGGAACCAAAGCCACATCTCCTGCATTGGCATGTGGATTCTTTGTCACTGAGCCGCCTGGAGAACTTTTTAATTTGATTTTTTCTTTTGTTTTTGAGTAGATGGCACTCTAGCATAAGTTTGCTTCCCTCCCCCCCTGCTCCCTCCTCTACCTGCCCTGCCTCTGGCTATATTTTAACATTTTTCACCCTCCACCACCTCCCAGAGATGTCACCCAGTGACCTCATTGCTTATGCCCACAGGGCTGCTGGTGATTTGCTGCTGTTGGTGTCAGTGTTGTCACTGGTTACAGTAACCGGACACTGAGATGGCAGGCACTTCCATCTCATCCAGATTTGCTTCAATTGTGGGTTCCACTGCCTGGGGTGGAAGATTGCCAGGAGTTAGGGGTCACAGACATTTCTGCCACTTCTGTGGCTGTCAAGTTTACAGGTGCCACCATGGCAGGCAAAGAGGTTGAGTGGTGAGTGCTTCTGCAGTTAGGGATGGGGTCACAGGCCCCATCTTCACTGCTGCCCAATTCTCTGGGGCTATCAGCACCATTTTTCTCAGAAGACTGGAGTCATTTCTGCCACCTCCCCTGTTGCTGTTGTGTTCTCGAAGACCGTGGACTCAGAGCCCATGGCTGGGGAGGCAGTCCAGTATTGCATGCGTTTTGTGTTGCTCCCGAGTTCTGCCTCCTCTATGTGTTCCAGTCCATCTACATTTAGGTGTAGAGATGTGTGGAACTCTCATGTATCCTGGTGTATTGAATACAGGAAACTGTTTTAAATTTTAAAGTTTTACTGGTTGTAGTTTGAAGGGGAGAAATGAAGGGAGTACTTCACGTCACTATGATGTTGACCAGAATTCTGTCACTATAATTTTCATTTCATTCATCACGCTTTTTTGGTAGCTTTTTGATAAGTTTAATTTCCATATAAACTGGTCATAATAATTTTATTTCAATTAGTAATATTTTTACCAAATTAAATTTTTATTTCTCCATAAACTTGAAATTTGTTTTTTTATGAAAACCTTCATTTCAACTAATTTTTTAAACTGTTAAAATCACAGAAGTGGTATGAGGCACTGACTGTTTTGAAGATGTTAAAATCCAGCACATAGCTGAGTGGAAAGAAAAAAGAAGCTAGGATAGGAAATTATATCATCCAAAAATTTTAAATATCAAAAGTAGGGCTCTTCTGGAAGAATTTGAACATTATAATAATACAGTTTCTAACATAGTAAGAATTTCACTAAAAAGAAGGATATAATTCAGTAGGGGGAAAATGAGGAGAAAATAGTTCAGGAGGTGGTTCCTGGAAATATTTTTTTATGTAGAATGTTTTCTACAGAGTTTCAGTCAGTGAATATCGTGCAGGAAGAATCTAATCACTAGAAGATAGATGTGCAGTCAGGTGAGCTTCAAGGTAATCTTATAATCGCAAAAAATAAATAAGTAGAGTCCCAGAAAAGAAAGAGAAACAAAATCCAAATTTTATGGATGCATCAGTTCAGTTCAGTCGTGTCTGACTCTTTTCGACCCCATGGACTGCAGCATTCCAGGCTTCCCTGTCCATCACCAACTCCCGGAGTTTACTAAAACTCATGTCCATTGAGTCAGTGATGCCATTCAGCCATCTCATCCGCTGTTATCCCCTTCTCCTCCCAGCTTCAATCTTTCCCCATCTCAGGGTCTTTTCAAATGAGTCGGCTCTTCGCATCAGGTGGCCCAAGTATTGGAGTTTCAGCTTCAATATCAGTCCTTGTAATGAATATTCAGGACTGATTTCCTTTAGGATGGACTGGTTGGATCTCCTCACAATCCAAGGGACACTCAAGAGTCTTCTCCAACATCACAGTTCAAAAGCATCAATTAT
Source organism: Aepyceros melampus (assembly GCA_006408695.1). Taxonomy (NCBI): domain Eukaryota; kingdom Metazoa; phylum Chordata; class Mammalia; order Artiodactyla; family Bovidae; genus Aepyceros; species Aepyceros melampus. Next base: position 157,437 of record SJXQ01004902.1, on the reverse strand, counting down.
TTGGTGCTCAGCTTTCTTTATAGTCTAACTCTCACATCCATACATGACTACTCTAAAAACCATAACCTTGACTGGATGGACCTTTGTTGAGAAAGTAATGTCTCTGTTTTTTAATATGAGCATTTGTCATAACTTTCCTTCCAAGGAGTAAGCATTTTTTAATTTCATTACTGCTGTCACAATCAGCATTGATTTTGGAGTCCAAAAAAATAAAGTCTGCTGCTGTTTCTCCATCTATTTGCCATGAAATGATTGGACTGGATGCCATGGTCTTTCTTTTCTGAATGTTGAGCTTTAAGCCAAATTTTTCACTCTCCTCTTTCACCTTCATCAAGAGCCTCTTTACTTCTTCTTCACCTTACACCATAAGAGTGGTGTCATCCTCATATCTGAGGTTATTGGTATTTCTCCCAGCAATCTTGATTCCAGCTTGTGTTTCATCCAGCCCAACTTTTCTCATGATGTTCTCTGCATATAGTTAAATAAGCAGAGTGACAATATACAGCCCTGACATACTCCTTTTCCTATTTGGAACCAGTCTGTTGTTTCATGTCCACTTCTAACTGTTGCTTCCTGACTTGCATACAGATTTCTCATGAGGCACTTGAGGTGGTCTGGTATTCCCAACTCTTTCAGAATTTTCCACAGTTTATTGTGATCCACATAGTCAGTGGCTTTGGCATAGTGAATAAAGCAGAAGCAGATGTTTTTCTGGGACTCTCTTGCTTTTTCGATGATCCAGTAGATGTTGGCAATTTGATCTCTGGTTCCTCTGTCTTTTCTAAAACCAACTTGAACATCTGGATGTTCACGGTTCATGTATTGCTGAAGCCCGGCTTGGAGAATTTTGAGCATTACTTTACTAGCGTGTGAGATGAATGCAATTGTGCGGTAGTTTGAGCATTCTTTAGCATTGCCCTTCTTTTAGATTGAAATGAAAATTGACCTTTTTCCAGTCCTGTGACCACTGCTGAGTTTTCCAAATTTGCTGGCATATTGAGTACAGCATTTTCACAGTATTATCTTTAAGGATGTATCTTTATGGATGTATAACAAAACCCCAAAGAAGAAAGTCAACAGTTATATAAATAAAAGGCTCATTTTGTATTCAAAATTTGTGCATATACTTTTACCAAGCAATTATACTATAATCCTACACAAGATATACAACTGAAATTCCTACTGTGTTTCATGTTGTCTTCAATACTGACCCAGATATTTTTAAAAATACTGATTATGTATAAATTTTCATTGCACAGCTGTATCATTTTCGTGGATTTTTGAAACTTTTCATAAGTAAATGGTGAAAAAAAAAACAGACCAAAGGAATATCAAACAGAATTTAATAAGTAGATTTTTGCTTGAGGATTTTTCTAGAAGGATTTGTTTTCCAAAAGGTAAAACTGAATGGAAAAATATTTCTTTTATTCAGTACTATATTAAATATTTGCTATACATTTAAAAACCGATTCTTTCAAAATATAATTTTCATTAATTCAATAGTTATTCACTAAAATATCTAGTTGATACTCCCAATGTATCAATAGTGTTTCTAGATGGTTTTTAAATCAATTACATTTAAAATAAAGACATGTGTGGGGGATCTCCTGGTGGCCCAGTGGTTGGGACTCAGCACTTTCATGGCAATGGCCCAGGTTCAATCCCTGGTCCAGGAACTAGGATCCTGCAAGTGGTATGGTGTGACCAAAAATAAATAAATAAAGACACTATTTAAAAATGAGTTCTCACGAACTAAAAATTATTGAATTTTTAAAATAAAATAGGTATTATTTCCTGAAATATTTATATGGAAATATGACAAAGTTTAGGGCTTCCCTGGTAAGTCAACTGGTAAAGAATCTGCCTGCAATGCAGGAGATCCAGTTTGATTCCTGGGTTGGGAAGATCTACTGGAGAAGGGATAGGCTACCCACTTCAGCATTCTTGAGCTCCCCTTGTGGCTCATCTGGTAAAGAATCTGCCTGCAATGTGGGAGACCTGAGTTTGATCTCTGGGTTGGGAAAATCACCTGGAGAAGGGAAAGGCTACCCACTCTAGTATTCTGGCCTGGAGAATTCATGGACTATATAGTAGCAAAGAGTCGGACACACCTGAGCATCTTTCACTTCACTTTGCATGACAGAATTTAAATAATTTTAGTCTGTTCATCAGGGAAAAAAAAAAAAAAACCTTTTCAACATTTAATTAAATGCAGTAACATTTCACCTTTTAAGGAAACAAGGTTTATCCTATGAAAATCCTAATTTCTTTGTAAATTGAATTGTCTTTCTTCAGTTCAGTTCAGTTGTTCAGTCGTGTCCGACTCTTTGCGACCCCATGAATCCCAGCACGCCAGGCCTCCCTGTCCATCACCAACTCCCGGAGTTCACTCAGACTCACGTCCATTGAGTCCGTGATGCCATCCAGCCATCTCATTCTCGGTCGTCCCCTTCTCCTCCTGCCCCCAATCCCTCCCAGCATCAGAGTCTGTTCCAATGAGTCAACTCTTTACATGAGGTGGCCAAAGTACTGGAGCTTCAGCTTTAGCATCATTTCTTCCAAGAAATCCCAGGGCTGATCTCCTTCAGAATGGACTGGTTGGATCTCCTTGCAGTCCTTCATTGTTATACAACAAATATATATTTCTGAAATTTCTATTCCAGTGTGACAAAATTAAAAGCTTCACACACTTCCTAGGTACCTTATTACTAGAAACATTTTGGTTGTTGGCATAGCCTTTCTCCTTCTCCCCTTCCTATCCTACAATCTCAAAGAAAACTTAAATGTATTTTAGAAACATGTGACAAAGACATGAAATGAAATGGTGTATTGCAAATCAGGCAGAAATCAGCACACTGAAAATGAGATTCTAAGTCTTATCCCAGCATCAGAGTCTGTTCCAATGAGTCAACTCTTTACATGAGGTGGCCAAAGTACTGGAGCTTCAGCTTAGCATCATTTCTTCCAAGAAATCCCAGGGCTGATCTCCTTCAGAATGGACTGGTTGGATCTCCTTGCAGTCCTTCATTGTTATACAACAAATATATATTTCTGAAATTTCTATTCCAGTGTGACAAAATTAAAAGCTTCACACACTTCCTAGGTACCTTATTACTAGAAACATTTTGGTTGTTGGCATAGCCTTTCTCCTTCTCCCCTTCCTATCCTACAATCTCAAAGAAAACTTAAATGTATTTTAGAAACATGTGACAAAGACATGAAATGAAATGGTGTATTGCAAATCAGGCAGAAATCAGCACACTGAAAATGAGATTCTAAGTCTTGATAATATGTGTAACTGCTGCTGCTAAGTCACTTCAGTCGTGTCCGACTCTGTGCGACCCCATAGACGGCAGCCCACCAGGCTCCCCAGTCCCTGGGATTCTCCAGGCAAGAACACTGGAGTGGGTCGCCATTTCCTTCTCCAATGCATGAAAGTGAAAAGTGAAAGTGAAGTCACTCAGTCGTTTCCAACTCTTAGCGACTCCATGGACTTCAGCCTACTAGGCTCCTCCATCTATGGGATTTTCCAGGCAAGAGTACTGCTGAATGTACTTCATCCTTTTAAGAACAACGGTGGGTTTATTTGACTCTCCAATGGATTTTTCTTATTTATAATGTCTCATTGTTTTTTTATCTATAACTATTATTTCTGATTCTTGATAATTGATAGCTAACTTTAAAGAATTTTGAAGATCCTAAATAATTCATTTCATATCTTGTATTATTCTGAAATATTTTATTCTAGCCTCATAGATAGTAACTAGTTAATGACATCATGAAAATAATTTATTTGTTACAACAGTATCCTTAGAATGCTTTTTTTGTCATACTAAACTACTAACCTTAACCTCTCTGCCATATTTCCTTTGTTGATGAGCAATATCAATTCTGATATCTCATGAACTCATGACAAATACAGTTCTACAGCACTTAATTTTATAGCATGTTTGTTCGAGATGAGGATAGAAAACATTTGCCAGAAAGAGGCATTGTAACTATTTTCTCTTTACAAGTGACATTGTAAACCTATTTCCAGACAGTTATGTGAAAATGTGAGATTTTTTTTCCTCCACTCTAGTCTGTATGTGTGCTTAGTCATGCAGTCATGTCTTTTTATGATCCCATGGATAGTAGCCCGCCAGTCTCCTCTGTTCATGGTACTTTTCAAGCAGGAATACTGGAGTGGGCTGCCATTTCCTCCTCCAGAGGATCTTCCCAACTCAGGAATCAAATTGGTGTCCCATACGTCTTCTGCATTGCAGCTAGATTCTTTACCTGTCATTGGGAGAACCCACTCTTTGGTTTAGAAGACTACTAAGACCACTAAAGATATTTTTAAATTTTAAGATATACAAATCCATATGGGCAGAATTTCAGAACTGGAATCAGTTAGTAAATTTCTTTCAGATATTAATTATAGCTTTACAGATTATGAGAGAGTAAGAGAGAGAGATTTGAGGTCTTGACATATTTATGAATTCAATCACTAAAATCAGAACTATGGGGGTGAGCATTTTTCTTTTATCTTACCACAGGCATCTAATGGCTACTGTAGTCTTTTTCAGTTTTATCTCCTTACTAACTCCTTAACAACTCCAAGAATAATTTTCTCCTTCATATCCACATTGATATTGCCTTGGTTCAAGTTATCAGCATCTCTAATCTTGTTAGAAATGTACTGTTACTGTCATTGCTGTCTCTAAATTCATACTTCCAGTTCATCCTTCCAACAATGCCAGAGAAGTCATTCTAAAAAATAAATGTGATCATAATATTTGTCTATTTGAAATTCTACAAAAGACCACTATTAGCTAACATAAAGTTCAAATAGTTCAGCTTTGCACACAAATATCTCCCTAATCTGGTCCCTAGAAATCACTATAACCTCTCTCCAACTTGGCTTTCTCTATATTTCTAGAATGAAAAATTACTTACTGAATTCACTGAATATTATGCATTTTTAGGAAATATTAAGCTTTGTGTATGTTTTTTTGGGCTTCCCAGGTGGCTAGTGGTAAAGAACCACCTGCCAATGCAGAAGACATAAGACATGCTGGTTTGATCCCTGGGTCAGGAATATACCCTGGAGGAGGGAATGACAACCCACCCCAGTATTCTTGCCTTGAGAATACCATGGACAGGGGAGCCTGGAAGGTCCTCTGGGTCGCAAAGAATCAGACATGACTGAAGCAACTTAGCATGCACACCTGCTTTTCTACAAGTTCCTCATCATATTTTCTCAAGAAAAATACCTAATATCATGTGATATAAATCTTGCACATCTCATCTCTAATGCTTAGTGGCCACCATTTATTTTAAAAGTGAATAATTGACATTAATTTTCCACACTGTATGCTATGTGGGCAACATTAACGTGCTCAGCATTTAATAACATTTTATTCCTTTTTCTTCCAGGAGACAATATTTTTCCTATCGGCAGTTGTTCTGTCTTGTTTCCTGAATTTTTAAACACAAAATGTCTAGCTAACATGGAGGTGTTCCTGGAGAAAGTTTTCATAACATTTTATTCACTTCTTCCTCCATCTATGTCTTCTTCTTAAGACGTCAACAAATAACTGGCTATAGCAATGAATAATTAAATGTTGAAATAATCTTTCCTTACCTAAATGGACATGCTTTTCCTCCTGTCTTTTTTCCATTGAATTCATCTATAAAATCTTTTCTAATTCTCCAGAATCTTTAGTACTATTTTTTGTCCATCAGCATTTTAAAAATAAGCAACTCGGTAATGATGGATGAATTAATATTAAACTAATCTTCCCATAGATAAGAGCTATAATGTCTGAATTTAAAATTTCTGAATTTAAAATATACATGTAAATGCATACCTACATATGAGAAAATATGTATGTATATGAGTGAGAAAAAATATATGAAGGTACTTTGATAGAGAAAAAAGACAGATGATCCTTAAAAGATTGGGGTTACAATAAGCATGATGATCATGTGTGCTGACTTTTCCCTGCAGGCACTCTCCAGGATTCACACAAGATTCTGGAACTCAAACAGGAATCTGCAGCCTTACCATCCTGAGGACCTGGAGGACAAAGTTAACACAATCCCCTGGATTGTGAAATGTAAGTATAAATACACTTAAAGGAGGGAATTGTAGAGAGATGCTCCAAAATCTGTGTAAACTCGCTTTAGATCATGCCGAATTATACAAAAGTGTGGGAGATCCCAGAGGATCCAGTGGAAGAGAACAATAGCAAAAAAATGAAAAAATTAAGCAGAATCCATAATTTCTACAATCAAGCATCTACACCATCCAGAATTCAATCAAACTTTGCTCTCCTTGTGAAGAAACAGGAAAGTGTGACCAATAATCAAAAGTAAAAGAAGTGACTCTGAAAACAAGAGTTTGAAATTTATAGAGAATTTAATGTTTATTTTAAATTTGAAGAGTTCAATGAAAACTATAGTCACTCTAAATAAATGTGAGTTAATCACAACTACAAAATGAATGTAATGAAAAAAAGCAAATTGAAATTCAAGAATTGAGAAGTAAAATGTCAAAATGGATGGGCCTAACACCCTACTGTAGACTGTAGAAAAAACAATTGTATAGTTTAGTCCCAGATAGACCACGAGAAGATTTAAAAGTTGGAAATATAGATTAAAAAAATAGTTTAAAAAATAAATATATCCTCAGCTTCCTGTGGTAAAACAGTCAGCATGTACACAACTGGAGTCTAGGGAAAGATGAGAGACATGAAGCTGGAAAAAAAATGGAAGATTAATGGATTCAAATTTCCCAAATATGGTGAGAACTATATAATTACTAATCAAAGTTCTGTGAACCCTAATCAAGGTAAAACAAAGAAAATCACATCCAGAAACATCTTAGTCAAATTGTTCAAAAATCAAGACAAACAAATAATTTGGAAAACAGAATAAAAGAATAAACTACATACAGGAGAACAATTGTATAGTATATGAATGATGATTGGTTTTTCGTTAAAAAAGGAAACCAGAGGTCAATGGAACAACATCTTTAAAGTATTTTTCAAAATATCCACAAAACTGTCAACTAAGAAGTCTACATCGTATTAAGGGACAGACACAACCCATGGTAACCTCTGATTACTAAGTCCTTATATAATCCCTTTTTGAGTGTTGGGAGAAACTGTGCCTTGTTTCAGCAATTTTATCCATGGTTTTCAAACTAAGGGAAATAAAAGCAAATATAAATGAAGTTACATGATTTTTATAGTGGCTTTATTCATAAAATCCCCAAACTGGAAGCAATAAAAAAAAAATCTATTAACAGGTGAAAGAAACAAAAAATTATGTTTGTATTCCCACAATGGAATGCTGCTTAACATTGCAAAGTGACATGGAAATGACAGAGTCAACAACATAGATGAATCTCATATATGTCCTGAGTGAAAGAAGCTGAACACAGAACAGTGCACTCTATACATTTCCATTTATATGAAATTCTAGAACTGGAAAACCCAGGCAGTCATGAAAATAATTAGAAAAGTTGTTACTTCTGGGTTGTTCATTGACATGGAAGCCCTTTAAATAGTGAAGGAAATAGACTAAACTTATAGAGGAATTTGTTACAGATATGTGTTTGTCAATGTTCATTTTCACAGGTCAGGCCCAGGAAGCTGACTATGAGATGAAGATGAGCAGGATGGGAGCTGAAGAACTGAATTGCAGGCCCAAATGCTGCCCTATACCAATAAGATCGAACAGCAGAACTACGGTGTGATTTTAGACATCAACAGAAAGCTCTTTAAGGATTAACATGAATTTTATAATCCATCATTCCACCAATTAATGTAAAAAATATTATATTTTAACATTTAGTGAAACACTAGATATATACATTTTATAAGGAAAGAAATAATTTAATTTAATCACCATTTAATCTCTACTCTCTCATTCACTAGTATCAAGCCACTGACCTAATAACTGGGGGAAAAAATAAAGGAAAATGTACAGTTTCACTTTTTGAATGTGAAATATTTATTTTGAGTGGCAAATTATCAAGCATGAAGATGTAAATGAAAATAATGGTACACAGATTAAATGAATTATAGAAACTTAAAATTACTAAATTCTTGCAGAATTCATGTAAATTAACAAATTTAACAATTTACAGTTATGCTGGAAAAGATATTTAATCATCCCTTTATATTAAAAAAATAATTTTGAGGATATATGAATACCTTGTATGTAGAGTAACAAATGGTACAGAAACATCCAAAAAAGGTTGTATATGCCATGAGCCATCATTAGTTTATTAACATCTTTTATTCCCAGACGTATGAGTACTTATTAGGTGTTAATTCTTTAATGTTAATATCTTATTTTTGTCCCTCCAATATGCTTAATCATGTATGGAAGTAATGAAATAACCCCTGCTAAGTATTGATCTGCAAATATGGGTAATTAGTTTTATTGGCTATAATATAAATCCACCTAAAATTCAGTGCAGGGCAAAACTATATTCTTGAAAATTACTATATATTTAGCTTACTAGAACATGTCCCTAAGTAAACACTTGTGATATCAAGATTGTATCCCTCCATTTGTTCCTCAAGTATCCCCAGACTCTGATATACTATTTGCCAATTAATAGGCACATATTAATTTTTAAAGCAAATGACAGATTAAAATTATTAGACATAACATAATGAGTACAATATTTGCAATACTTTTGGTGATATTTTATTTTATATTCAAAGTATTTCATGTAGCTTTCTCTATTGTAGAGTAACTGAATATATTCAGAAACTCACCATATATGAGCAGCTTTAAGGGATAACTTAAATAAGTGGAATTTTCACAGATTCTGGTAATATCAAGGTTTGCAAGCCTAGACCATATTTGGATATTCTTAATGTGGATAATATCTCTATCACAGAGTTAGATGAGAGATTTGAAATAAATAGTGCAAACTTTGTTATAGCTATTAAGGCAAGGAGGACAAAATTGTCTTACTATGAGGGAAATTCAGGATGGATTTAATAACTGCCGAATATTGTGTATTTGGCCTTAATAATCTACTCCAAGTTCATTTAAACTTCAGTGAAATACACTGGAAAAAAACTTGTGAAATTCAGTATGTATTGAAATCAAAATTTATAAGAATCCTTCTATCCCACTACCACTCTCAGTCACAGTGTTAAATTTCATTTTATGGAAAGTATTAAAAGGGTTTACACATTTATCTAAGTAAAAAGAGCTATACTGCTAAGTCACTTCAGTCATGTCCAACTCTGTGTGACCCCATAGACGGCAGCTCACCAGGCTCCCTCGACCCTGGGATTCTCCAGGCAAGAACACTGAACTGGGTTGCCATTTCCTTCTCCAGTGCATGAAAGTGAAAAGTGAAAGAGAAGTCACTCAGTCGTGTCTGACTCCTCACGACCCCATGGTCTGCAGCCTACCAGGCTCCTCCATCCATGGGATTTTCCAGGCGAGAGTACTGGTGTAGGGTGCCATCACTTTCTCTGAAAAAGAGCTATAAGTTGCCTGTTTAAATAGTGGAATGTACCATAAAAATAATGTCAGCTGCATTATTAAAAGATACTTATTCTCCTTTTTTTATAACACAAAAATCACCTGGATATTCCAAGGTTATAACTCAAGTTTTCCTATGAATCAATAGTTTATTAATTTTATAGCCCCCCCAAAAAAAAATGTATGTAGTCTAGATCTTGGTCCTGTTCACTGATAACTTCTCCACCTTTGGCACAGTGAGGAGTTGCACTTTTCTACTTTCAGAACTGTGCCCATTTTGATGACTTTTGGTCAAAGAAAAGAAACAGTAAGTGATATGTGTCACTTCTGCTGGGAAGATTTAATTTTTAGTGCAAGATTCTAGATACCTCTGCACTGATGATTGTGGAAATAGTTGTTGATGTTTAGGTGTACATGTAGCCATCACTGGCACAATAACCAGGACTTGTAGGAAATTTTACAAGAGCAATTAATACTTTTGAGATTCAAAATGTGTTGCTATTGTTGTCCCTGTTGTTGTTGTAATTGCAATATATCTTATCATACCTTGATGGATAACTTCAGTGTTATTTCTAAGTTCTAGTAGAGAAGAAAAATCATAAACTTCTGTCTAGTAAAGAAAACAACCTAAATCATTCACTGAAAAGCTAAGTATCAAGAAGGATAAAACCAATACCTAGGACAGAAAGGAGAAGTCTACATTCAGATGCATATTCCAGCATTAACCCAATTAGTAGAGTTTCAGTTAAGAGAACAGGAGGTAGCATTTAGAAAGATTGTGTATCAACTATATAGTTTAAGCACAAAGTTTCTGCTCACCTTTCTCAAAGGCACATTTTATTATAAATTTCAGACTATGTGAATGGCCCTATTATTAAGAACATGGGCTTCCCAGGTAGCTCAGTGGTAAAGAATGCACCCACCATTCCAGAAGATATGGGTTTGATCCCTGGATCTGGAAGATCATCTGGAGAAGGAAATGGCAACCCTCTACTGTATTCTTGCCTGGAGAATCCCATGGACAGAGGAGCCAGGCAGGCTACAGTTCACCTTGGTCACATGAGAATTTATCTCAACTTAGCAACTAACCAACAACTTGACTGTCTGTGTATAATGTTTCAAGAAAATGTTTGGTTACGCATTTTACTGTTTGGTCACCCAAAGAAATACATTTATACTGACATTTGTAATTCTTTCATGAACAGCCAAAATTCCACAAAAACATATTTTCAAATATTACCTTAACAGCTCTCATACTAAACATATTAACTTTGTTCAGTTTTGTTATAAAAGTGCATTCATTTTCATCTTAGTTCATGAAATATAACTGTAAAGGAGAGGTAAGTTTGTCAGTTGTTCAATTTTCACAATATTTAGCATTCTTTTCAAGAAACAACATGAGAAATGATGCTTGTAATAATAGCTAATATTTGTACGGCACTTGCTGTGCCAAATTATGATCTTAGTGCTTTATATTGCTTATTTCATTTATTTTAACAGCCAACCTATGTGCCTGGTCCTATTATTGTAATTCCCTGAGGCTAAAATGCTTAAGATTATTGCCCAAGTAATCCATTTAATTCAGTATGGATATTAAACTCAAATGGTAGGCACAGGCTACAGAATTGCTCCCATAACTGTCATATTGATTATGAATATTATGTAGGGCCTTATTATTTAAGATTCATTATCATTATCATGTGATGATATACTGGGATCTCCATTGTTCATATCCAGTCTCTGGGTCTGTGCTCAGAACGAAACTTTTTAAATCAGGATACCATGCAAAACAATTCACAGAGCCAATGGTGGTGTTACAGTAGGTGTATAGCTAGATATGAGCAGAGAAATGGGGTCAGGGGCCAAGTGGGAGGAAACTACTCATCTTGTTATTAGCGGAGGTCTGTGGACAGACAAGGAAAGCAGGAGCCTTCAAACTAACAGGAAAACACACATTTTGGGTGATAAGGGTCCAAGTAGCAGACAAAGAAAGGTGAGGAAAGGCAGGAATCTCTTGCTTCTAATGTAACATTTTGCTTATTGTGCTCTCATTAGCATGAGATTAGCTTTACAGGTAAGAGGTACCCATCACATACCTATATCATGACACGTCTAATCCAAGCTAAACAAGGACAAAAATCCCTCCTTGCCTTGGGAAGATGGAGCTGGGATGAAAATCAGGAAGTCTACCCCCAAACTCCTCCTTCCCCAGTGAATAATCTGCCCCTTCATTTGTATGCAGTTCATAACCATCTTGCCAAAGAAATCCAGGGAGCAGCTTCTCACCAAAAAGCCTGCTCCCCATCTGAGAGTCTATCCTTGCTTAAATAAACTTTCACTTTACTTTATTAAAGTAATAAATGTCATCTCCAAATTCTTTCCTGATGAAGAAAGAACCTTAAATTCACAGCCAACAGTGTGATTACAAATTTAGTCTTGGTAACTAAGCAGGCAATACTGTATTTCATTGTTAATGAATTGTGGTTCATTTACTATAAAGACTATCTGACGAAAATGTTCACTATTGTGTCTTTTTTTTGTATATGAATTCAACTTAACCAACACACAAGAGTTCTTTTGTTTGGGGGGAATGAATTATTTGCCTCTATTTGAATGTCTAAGCTTTTCATAGCAGTGATACATGCATTTTAAGATTATGTATTCTTACATTTGAACAAAAAGGTTTTCCTTTAATTTCTTTTTTAGGGAGAAATCAGACTTTGATTTTGTTTTTGATATGATATACTCAACCCTTCGGAGAAGGCAAGGGCACCCCACTCCAGTACTCTTGCCTGGAAAACCCCATGGATGGAGGAGCCTGGAAGGCTACAGTCCATGGGGTCACCGAGGGTCAGACACAACTGAGCGACTTTACTTTGACTTTTCACTTTCATGCATTGTAGAAGGAAATGGCAACCCACTCCAGTGTTCTTGCCTGGAGAATCCCAGGGATGGGGGAGTCTGGTGGGCTGCCGTCTATGGGGTTGCACAGAGTCGGATATGACTGAAGTGACTTAGTAGCACTCAACCCTTATAAAACAACACGTTAACTAGAAATACTTTTTTCACAAAGTAATCTGCTCTACATCAAAAATGCAAACAAATAAAGCTAAAGAAGTTTTCAAATTGCTACTATTTTCATTCCACCAGCTGTGTGTGAAAATTATAGTTGATCTACACCTTAACTAGAACTTGGGGTCATCAGATATTTAAAATTTCACTTTTCTAAAGGTGGTCTAGTAATATCTCATTATGGCTTCTTTTATATTGCCCAATGACCAATGATTTTTGGGAATGTCTTTGATTTGCTGGTCATTTGTATATTGTATTTTCTTTTGTGAAGTGTATGTTGAAATAGTTTGCACATATTTATGTTGATTCTTGCCTTATTATAAAATCCTAAGTGTATTTTGTATAGTCTGCACAAACAAAGTCTTTATTAAATAAATGTTTAGAGATATTTTCAATAATTTTAGTTTCTAAGTCAAAATAGATAAATTTACAAACTAGTATTATAGAAATAACTGCTAGATCAGAAAAAATAGAAAATCATTGAAATGTGTTCCCCTTTGAGATTAAGGAGATTTTTTTTTTAAGTCAATAGTGTTACAAGAATTTGATTTTTAATTTCAAGTATGTATTTCATTTTGTAATGACACATATAACCTTACAATTGTTTGTCCAATTTTTATGATATTGGGATACATAAAACTGCAGAAATTTGGAAATAGACATATCAGTTTTATCCCTAAGGCACTAACAACATGCACATTCTCCTATAGAGGTGTCACATGTGACCTAAGGCAATTTAGGAACTTAGCTTTCTGCCCTGGGCAGGGGGAAAAAGAAATCTTCTGCCAATCAGAAGCATTCTAAAACTTGCTGACAAAGAAAAATACTAATATTGCTAATTCTAAAAATTTGAAAATTATCACTTGATGATAGATAACAGATTAAACTTATTTGAAAAATTAATTTGGAATGCTTAAATAAGATCCTTGTTTTATTTTGTTGTTAACAATATAATTTTAAAATAAGTAATCCAATATTTCTAAAGTAATACCTTTTCTTTCTTCCTCTTTCTGAAATATGATGCCATAATAACTTAAAAGGTAACAATAATATATTTTAATTTCATTACCATAATAGTCACTATATATTTCTTCTGTGAGGTAGCATTGTGCTTCCCTTGATGCTATGGAAGAGTTTACATTGGGTTGAGAGATGTCTTGGGGAATATTAATGTTTAAGAGAGAGGTATTGAAATTGGAACTTGGCAATATACTTTATTCAGAACATGAATCTTATTCTTTGTATGTAAGTAGACAGAAGCAAACTGTTTATTCATAGGGAAATAAAGGAAATCAGCTTGTGCTCTGGATGCTATGCTTACAAAAAAAAGTTAAACACTACTATTGGGAAATGTCAGAAGGAAATGTCTTCTCCACACAAACACAAGGCAGAGATTTTTAAAATTAACATACCAACATTTTGAACTGACTCATTGGAAAAGACCCTGATGCTGGGAAAGATTGAAGGCAGGAGGAGAAGGGGACAACAGAGGATGAGATGGTTGGATGGCATCATCGACTGAATGCATATGAGTTTGAGCAAACCCCAGGAGTTGGTGGTAAACAGGGAAGCCAGTGTGCTGCAGTCCATGGGGTCATAAAGAGTCTGACACAACTGAGCACTGAACTGATACCAACATTTTAAAAATCTACCTTTCAACTTTATAATTCTTTGCTCGTTGACATACAGATAGAATATGATAATGTTTTGTATATCTCTTCATGGTCAGAGAGTTTTTACAGGTACACTGTCCATCCAAATTATTGGCAAAATTAAATTCACATTGATAAATTAAGTGAAATCAATTACCAGTATAATATGTATAAAAACTAACATACTATTTAGTGTGAAACATATTAAATAGGCATAAATTCTGAAAAATGTCATAATTAATTGTGGAAGTACTGATTGAATTTGGTTATTCCTTTCTTCCATAGTAGCAGAGTTTAACCTATGCCTATGTTATCTAGATGTTGAATATATTTTCCACTATTTTTTTAAAATTTTTAACTGCTATCGTATTTCTAAGTTCACACAAGCAGAAGCTAAACATAAGATTTGTATATCAATCCTACCTCACGCGACTAAAAGAAAATTTCTGCCCTGAAGTCTGTCTCTCTTTTTCCTGAGATCTGGAATTTGCACAAGGCAGAAACCATCTCTGAACAAGTAAATGTGTTCAAAACACCAGCAAAAGGTGGGATGCTGTTGTTGCTGCTGCTGCTGCTGCTGTTAAGTCACTTCAGTCGTGTCCAATTCTGTGCAACCCCATAGATGGCAGCCCACCAGGCTCCTCTGTCCACGGGATTCTTCAGGCAAGAACACTGGAGTGGTTTGCCATTTCCTTTTCCAAATGGTGGGATAACATTGGAATAAACTAAAATCCTTGAATAGCCGTGTGGAACAGAGTCATTCCAATTCTGACCATTCGCCTCACAAGTATGACTTGAGAAACATGCCTGTAGGATTTTATCTAGCCACATATACCTTGGATTTCTTGGTTAAAGCCTATTAGCAAAAAAGTAGTTAACAACTGAAAGAAAAAATAAAAACTGAGAATAAATAGCTTTCAATGAGGCAATACACTATTAGGATGACAAAATTTTCATATGTGAATGCTATATTTTAATTATATTATATGAAAAACTGTCAAATGTGTGGAAATATCCATGATGATATTACTTGTTATAACAAATTTTAATCAAGAGTATTTTTAAGAGAGGTGAAAAGATAATGCTATCATATAAAAGTAAACATTTTAAAACTACATTGATATATATATGTATAAACTAATATAACACACATAATTACTATAAATTTCACATATTTATACTGGACTATTAAATCATGTAATTATTATTTTAAGGTATTTCCATGCAATCTCAAAATATGGACAGTTTATTCCCTATTGGAACACTTACAAGTACAACTTACTAAAAATAGGTTTTCTGTCTTATTCAACATTAAAAAAAAATGTATCCCAAAACAAGTCATTAGTGTCATAAACTGCCAGTTAAAATAATAAAAATTCTTTTTTTTTTAAGAAAAAATGTTGAGTTTTAGTAGTTCTCTAACTTTTGTTGCATGAATCCATCATGTACCACCAGTAGAGCACATTCTTTAAGCTGATACTTCAGTTAGGAGTTTTTCAGATAGCAGAAACATGAAAAAATAAAGTTGATTTTTGGAAAAGTCAATGGGAATTATGCAAAGCTCACTTTAATAGGAAATCAGCTAGTGCATCTCCTAACTTCTCTGACCTTACTGGAATATAAATATGATTCTAAACTTGAGCATCCAAATTGATCAAAATTTTTTACCTGGGCTCACTTGAAAACTAGAAAAATAGCCAGGCTGTCTCATAAGTGTTGTCACAAAAAATAGCACTAAAGTATATAAAATTCAGATAAAAGATGTATTTCATATTTTCCTTCAATACTTCCCTCCTTGCCAATGTCCAGTAAACTTTGTCTAACGTGCAGAAGAATAAATGATAAGTTAAATGGTCTTGTTATCATACTTAATTAACGCCTGATTCCTTTTTTAAAAATTTAATTCTTTTTAACACCAAAAACATTTTGTTTTCGGATATAGCCAATTAACAATGATGTGATGATTTCAGGTGAATAGTGAAGGAACTTGTAAATATGTCTTTTTATCATACTAATGCTTGATTACTTTTTTAAATTTTATTCTTTTTAACATCAAAAACATTTTGTATTGGGATATAGCCAATTAACGGAGAAGGCAATGGCACCCCACTCCAGTACTCTTGCCTGGAAAATCCCATGGATGGAGGACCCTGGTATGGGGTTGCTAAGTCGGACCTGACTGAGCGACTTCACTTTCACCTTTTGCTTTCATGCATTGGAGAAGGAAATGGCAACCCACTCCAGTGTTCTTGCCTGGAGAACCCCAGGGATGGGGGAGCCTGGTGGGCTGCCGTCTATGGGGTCGCACAGAGTCAGACGCGACTGAAGTGACTTAGCAGTAGCAATAGCAAATGGTCAATATAAGTGGTCTCCACTATATTGATATTTTTAGAATATTAAAACTCTATATCATACCGAGAAATAAATGAGAAATAAATAAAATCCATAATTTTAGAGGATAAACTGAAGAATGCATTATGCCAACAAAAGTAATTATATAATATCTCTGTAGTCATATTGGTAGACATTTTACTACCATTGGTACACCTTCGGTAGACAAAATTTCAAATATGAGCAATCACTGCAGAAAATATTATTTAAAAACCACCATCAAAATAAATTTGAAGAAAACTACCTATTAGTTAAAAACCTTTAAGACTTCATCAAATTCAAGGTTGGTTAACTATTATCCTTATCAAGGATAGCGGTCTACTTGTTTGACCAAATAACAACAGCAATGCCAAAGGTGAACACTGTTTGCAAGACAAACATTTAAGGAAGAAGAAAGTATTAAACAGTAGAGAATACCATATAAATTTCAAAAGATTACTGGGTATTTATCACCAATCAAAATCAATCTCTCTCTCTCCCTGCCACCCCTGCTTTTCCTGTTTATGACCATTAATAGAGACTAATTATAACTCTACCCCTGACCTGCAAATAAAGAGTAAGTAAAATGGATCATGAGAAAGGTAAAACAGCCATGTTAGTTCCAACAGATTGCATTAGAAATAAATTTATAGTTTGGAGTATGAATCTTCACTCTAACAAAGGCAGTAATGGTAGTTTTAATCATTGATCATTCTGAAACGAGATTTAAAAAAGTGTCTCTAAAAAACTTTCTGGCCAATTGATCTTAGGAAAATTACTT
This sequence comes from Aepyceros melampus, assembly GCA_006408695.1. Lineage (NCBI taxonomy): Eukaryota > Metazoa > Chordata > Mammalia > Artiodactyla > Bovidae > Aepyceros > Aepyceros melampus. Next base: position 140,061 of record SJXQ01004902.1, on the reverse strand, counting down.
AAAATTTCCTTCCTTCAGTTTCCTTAATTATAAGGTTGGCATAATAATAATTCCTATATTTTAAACTTATGTACTTTAAATGATTAGCTTCCTAGGACTGCTATAAAATTTTTTTTAGAACTTGGTGGTGGGCAACAAGAGAAATGTATTCTCTTACACTGCTCAAACCTAGAAGAACAAAATCCAGGTGTCAGCAGGCTTATGCTCTGTCTCATAGGGCTATAAAGGAATCCTTTCCAGCCTCTCCCTAGCTTCTAGCATCCCTGAGAATCCTTGGAGTACCTTGGATTGCGGCAGCATAAATCCAATCTCTGCCTTTGTTCTCACATGACTTTCATTTCTGTGTGTCCCTTCTTCTTTTAAGGACATTAGTCATTGGGTTTATAGTCTACTTTCATGTAGTATGATCTCATCTTAACTTAATTACATCTGCAAAACCCTATTTCTGAAAGAGAGCACATCTGAAACTCTAGGTAGAACTTTGTCTATTCAAGCAATCACACTATTATAGACTTATTAACAATTTATTTTATAGTATTATATTTAATCTAACACATTTGTGCAATCTCATATTACAAAAAAAAAAAAAAACAACACCCTATCTTAGGTTTTAACTTTATACCATTGAATTTGAAAAGTAACTAACCAATTAGAGACTTTGACTAAGAATTTGTGACTTCACTTTGGGAATGATAAAGTAGCTTAGAAGAGATCAACACAATAAGTGACTTCAATAAAGAAAAATTATTGAATTTAAAATATTCATACTTTAAAAGGTTTAGATAGTTGTTAAATCAAAAACTTATGAGGATATCCACTTTAGGCCATGATGAAGTAAGTGAGGCCAAATTTACCATACACCATAAAAACTAGAAAACTGAACAAAATGTATTAAGCAGGTGCTTCAGTTATTGGACAACAGGTAGCAAATGGTTATGATCCCTGAAACAAGGGAAATAAATGAGATGTATATCTATATCACCCCAACTCTTTACCTGGGGATATCTCCCTGCCCAATGTTCAGAATGAAATGTTCAAGTAGAGACAGTGTTTGTCTCAGAGCTAAGGAGACAGAAATTGGAGTTGAACATTAGGAAGTTGATAGAAATTGTGGACATAAACAGTAACATGTAGGAGATACATAGGATAAGAACTATAAAACTGCAGAATATTTTCTGGATTCTTTGATATAACACTACTCTGACCATGCATAAAGCATGTGACACTGGTCAAGAAAAACAAACATGCAAACAGAAAGAAGCAAAAAGTAGGTGCCAATAATAAATAATTCTCACAGCACACATAAGGTGGGAGAAATTTGAATTCATACAAGACTATTGAACAGTTGATGATCAGTAGAAAACTAGGAAGAAATAAGCTTCTGTAATATGGCTAAATTAGCCTGAGTAAAGACTAAACAAACCTCTAACAAAATTTATAAACAAGCTTCCAAAAGATGAATCTGATTAGTAAATTACTTGCCAGTCATTTTACAAGAATCCAAACTTCAGCAATTAACAATCATAATGTCTGTCATCTAATCATATATTACTATTTGTAAAGGAATCAGCAAATTTGACTCATAATCAGGGGAATTTTATAAGGTAATAAAAATAGATAATAAAATGACAGAAGATGAAATCAGTATACAATAACCTTAAAGGAGCTATTATAAATATGCTTAATAATTTAACAGAACACATGAATATAAAAAGAGGAGAAAAGGAAACATGTGGAATTACTAGAAATGGAAATTGAAAAGATTGTATTTATTGAGCAAAATTAAGATTTCATGAGGAGTTGCAGGAGGAAAAAAAAAAAAAACACTCAACTTGAAGACAGTGATAAACCCTAGCTAAACTGAACCACAGAGGGGAAAAAAAAATAATTTGTGCAAACCATCCCTGATCCCAGGGATCAAGCCAACAACATAAATGCTATTGAATTTCTAGAAGGAGGGGGGGTATAAAAAATACTGTGGGTATGAAGAAATAGTAGGTAAAAATTTCCCAAGTTTGAAGAAAAATGTTTCCAGAAACAAGTATTCATCAAACTCCAAGTATGATAAACTCAAAGAAAACCACCCCCAGCCATATTATAATAAAGTTAATAAAAGTCAGTGATAAAAAAAATTTAAAGGACCAATATATATAAAAAAGATACAATGCATACAAAGGAACAATTTAAAAGAATAATCTCAGTTTTCTCATCGGAAAATACACAACTCAAAGAACAGTGGAGAAACATCCTTGATGTATTAAAAGAAAAGGAAGAATTATCAACTAAGATATTAAATATACAGTTAACATTTGCTTCTGAAAGGAAAGTAAAATAAAGACATTAACAGACAGGCAAAAGCAGAGAGCTTATGCTCCTAGTACATCTTCATTACAAGAACTGCTGAAAGCGAACACTTCCTTTTTCTGCCTAGCACATAGAAGCTGGAAAGAACATCACTCCCACACTGACAAGTAGAAACAGCTAGGTGATCTACAAAATAATAACTTTTTCTGAACCTAGCAGAGAGCTGAGTTCATATGACAGTCAACCAGCCTGTGTGCTTAGAGAAGACAGCACCTCAAATGAGCACTGCAAACCTCTGACAGCAGGAGGAAGACAAGGCCTCCAGTCAGGCAGGTAAGAAGTTGCTAAAATGTTTACTGAGTTGCTAAAGGGGCCAAATGTGATCTAGCATGAAAATACAGAACCCAGCAGAACCACAGACACAGGGGCTTTTGAATGTATTTGCAGGTTGTTCTGCACAGACCTCACTAAGTTCTCACGAGAAAGACTTGGGGCAGAAAAAGTCCAGAGAAAACGTCTTTGGCTGAGGCAGGAATAGTGAAGGGGAGTGACAGTGCTGTAGGAAAGGCATATACCCTGCTTGGTTCTTTCTACCTTGAAAAACCAAAGACTTAAGCCCCTCATGGAAGGACAACAAATTCTGTCCCTCAGTATAGGAAGACCCATTGTAGGGGGTAACTAGGAGAAATAAACCTGCTTACTTCTCAAGGTTGGGAAGAAAACTATCCTGGACCCACATCATTAGACTCTCCTATTATGTCATTGCTGTTATGTTAGTCACTAAGTAAGTCGTGTTTGACTCGTTCATGACCCCATGGACTTTTGCCTGCCAGGTTCCTCGGTTCATGGGGTTTCCCAGGCAAGAATACTAGAATGGGTTGCCATTTTCTTCAGGAAACCTTCCCGACCTAGGCATTGAACTACTTGACTTCCCTCATGGCTCAGATAGTAAATTGTCTGCCTGCAATGTGGGAGACCCAGGTTTGATCCCTGGGTCAGGAAGATCCTCTGGAGAAGGAAATGGCAACCCACTCCAGTACTCTGGCCTGGAAAACCCCATGGACCTAGAAGTGTGGTATGCTACAGTCAGTGGGTCTCAAAGAGTCAGACACGACCGAGTGACTTCACTTTTAGAGACTGAACTTGTGTCTCCTGTTTGGCAGGAAGATTCTTTACCACTGAGCCACCTGGGAAGCCCATCCAATCATGTAACAACTGGAGATTGGGGAATTGTCAGAGACTAAGAATCCACAGAAAGTGTTAGCTTCATCCTCTTCTATAATTCTTGATTGACTGATAATTTTTCTAGGGAGGGGATAACTCAGAGAGGATTAATCTAAAAAGCAGTAGTGGAAAGTTAAAAAGAGATCATAGATTGTAAGAAGCGACATACTGCAGCTTTAGTTAGTTAGTTAGTTAAGTAAAGCATAAGAGAATTCAATCTCCACAATGTATTACTACATTGCTTGTTTTCAACCAAATACTACTAGATATTCAAAGGAAAAGTGTGACTAACCTATGATAAAATAAAAAGCAGAAAGTGACTGCAAGTGGAGCCACATGTTGCTTTTAGCAAACATAGATTTCAAGGGTCGGGAACGGTGGCGGTGAGGAGATACCCCTCATCAAAGGTAAGGTGCAGTGGCTCTGCTGGAGCAGTCGTGAAGNCATCACTTCATGGGAAATAGATGGGGAAACAGTAGAAACAGTGTCAGACTTTGTTTTTTTGGGCTCCAAAATCACTGCAGATGGTGACTGCAGCCATGAAATTAAAAGGCGCTTACTCCTTGGAAGAAAAGTTATGACCAACCTAGATAGTATATTCAAAAGCAGAGACATTACTTTGCCGACTAAGGTCCATCTAGTCAAGGCTATGGTTTTTCCTGTGGTCATGTACGGATGTGTGAGTTGGACTGTGAAGAAGGCTGAGCGCCGAAGAATTGACGCTTTTGAAGTGTGGTGTTGGAGAAGACTCTTGAGAGTCCCTTGGACTGCAAAGAGATCCAACCAGTCCATTCCAAAGGAGATCAACCCTGGGATTTCTTTGGAAGGAATGATGCTAAAGCTGAAACTCCAGTACTTTGGCCACCTTGTGCGAAGAGTTGACTCATTGGAAAAGACCTTGATGCTGGGAGGGATTGAGGGCAGGAGGAGAAGGGGATGACCAAGGATGAAATGGCTGGATGGCATCACGGACTCAATGGACGTAAGTCTGAGTGAACTCCGGGAGTTGGTGATGGACAGGGAGGCCTGGCGCGCTGTGATTCATGGGGTCGCAAAGAGTCGGACACGACTGAGCGACTGAACTGAACTGAAGCTATGTTAAGGTACTATGCATTTACCCCAGACTCTGTCTTTAAGTCGATTCCACCTAATGGCTCAGAACCTACTTGACAAACCAGTATGTTATCCTCAGCTATTGTTCCCCTAATCTATGTAAATGAAACTATTTGTATGGTAATCTGTTCTTCTGCAAAATTATAGTCAGTCGTTTCATGGCCTGGGGATGAATTGTCTGGTGCCAAGATTATCCCAAAATGCATCTTATGGATGAGGGGCCTGGTGCCATTCTGAGTTTTAAGACATTCCTTTCTCTCATTAACAGACCGCTAGTGACTAAATAACATCCAGCTGAAGACTAACAAAGGGGTACTCTTTCTGCCCCCTTCTGATGCCTATGTCAGAAGCTTTCTCTATCTCCTTTACACTTTAATAAAACTTCATTACACAAAAGCTCTGAGCGATCAAGCCTCGTCTCTGGCCTTGGATTGAATTCTTCTCCTCCAGCGGCCAAGAATTCCAGCGTCTTTTCGTTCAGCAACAATCTTTCAGCAGGATGAGGCATGAGCACTGAGCCAAGCTCAGGCTCTACTGAGAGCATCACACACACTACTCCAGGAGGAAAGTTTGAATCCTGGGGGTGGAGGAGAGCAGGGGGGCAGGACATGAAAAGCTCATCTCTCCATCACTGTTACTGTAGAGCAGCAAGTGTCAATTGGGAGTTTGTGTTAAGGAGGAAGACAATCAATAAAGCCAAGGGAAATGACAGCATAGTACACCCCTGGTAGAAAGCCAATTAGCTTTTCATATGGTCTCCGTGAAAAGTATATCCTATGAATCGTGATCTGAGCACTTTACATTTGGCATTTATAATCCTCACAATCACACTGAATATTATTCCCTTTGTAGAAACAAAAGTAAAAACATATTAAAAACTAGGTAAACTGTCCAAAAGCATCTAAATAGCAAGTGGTAGAGTAAAATTTAAACCAGTTGTTACCAGTAGGGAGAGGGAAGGTGGGTAGGGCAATATAGGGGTAGGAGATCACGAAGTAGCAACTATCGTGTATAAAACTTAAAATATAGGGACTTCCTTTTTAGGTCCAGTGGTTTCGACTCCATGCTTCCGTCTCTGTGGATAGACTTATTCCTAGGTATTTTCCTTCTTTTGTTGCAATGGTAAATGGGATTGATTTCTTAATTTCTCTTTGTCTGACTTTTCATTGTTAATACATAGGAATACAAGAAATTTCTGTGTATTGATTTTGCATCCTATAAGTATTGATTTTTTATGACTTTATTAAATTCACTGATTAGCTTTGGCAATTTTCTGATAGCATCTTTAAGGTTTTCTATGTATAATATCGGACTTCCTTGATGGCTCAGACGGTTAAGCATCTGTCCACAATGCGGGAGACCCAGGTTCAATCCCTGGGTTGGGAAGATCCCCTGGAGAAGAAAATGGCAATCCACTCCAGTACTATTGTCTGGAAAATCCCATGCACAGAGGAGCCTGGTAGGCTACATGTAGTCCATGGGGCTGCAAAGAGTCGGACACGACTTAGTGACTTCACTTCACACTTCACATGTATAGTATCATGTTATCTGCAAACAGTGAGAATTTTACTTCTTTTTTTTTTTTTAATTTTCACTCCTTTTATTTCATTTTCTTCTTTGATTGCTGTGGCTAGGACTTCCAAAACTATCCTGAATAATAGTGGCAAGATTGGGCAACCTTGACTTGTTCCTCATCTTAGTGGAAATGTTTTCAGTTTTTCACCATTGACAGAATAATGTTTTTTGTTGGTTTGTCATACATGGCCTTTAGTATGTTGAGGTAGGAGCCTACTATGTCAGTTTTCTGAAGAGTTTTTTTTTTTTTTTTAATCATAAATGGGTACTGTATTTTGTCAGAATCCTTTTCTGCCTCTGCTGAGACTATAATATGATTTTTGTCTTTTGCTTTGTTAATATGATGTATCACACTGGTTGACTTGTGTAATTTAAGAATCCTTGCATCTTGCAGATAAACCCAGCTTGGTCATGGGGTATGATCCTGTTAATATGTTGTTACATTCTGTTTGCTAGGATTTTGTTGAGGATTTTTGCATTTATTTCATCAGTGATATTGGCCTATAAATTTCTTTTCTTTTCTTTCTTTCTTTCTTTTTTTTTTTTTTTTTGATGTCTTTGCTTGGTTTTTGTATCAGGGTAATAATGACCTCATAGAATGAGCTTGGAAGTGTTCCTTCCTCTGCAACTTTTGGGAAGAGTTTGAGAAGGATAGGGTTAGCTCTTCTTTAAATGTTTGATAGGATTCACCTGTGAAGTCATCTGGCCCTGGGCTTTTGTTTTGGGGGAGATTTTTGATTCGGCTTCGATTTCAGTGCTTGTGATTGGCTTGGTCATAATTTCTGTTTCTCCCTGGTTCAGTCTTGGAAGGTTGAACTTTTCAAGAATCTATTCATTTATTCTAGGTTGTACCTTTTATTGGCGTATAGTTGCTTATAGTCTCTTATGATATTTTGTATTTTTGGATTGTCTGCTGTAACATCTTTTTCATTTTTAATTTTGTTGACTTGAGTCTTCTCTCTTTTTCTCTGGATAAGTCTGATTAATGGTTTGTCAATTTTGTTTATTTTCTCAAAGAACCAGCTTTTGTTTCATTGATCTTTGTTATTTACCCCTCCATTTCTTTTTCATTTATTTCTGTTGTCATCTTTATTTCTTCTCTTTTAATAATTTTGTTTTTGTTTGTTTGTTTGGTTCCTTTTTCCAGTTGCTTTATGTGTAAGGTTACATTTTTTATTTGACATTTTTCTTGTCTCTTGAGGTAGGATTGTATTGCTATAAATTTCTCTCTTTAAATTGCTTTTGCTGTATCCCATAGGTTTTGAGAAAGCCTAGAAATAAATCCACACACCTCTGGGTACCTTATCTTTGACAAAGGAGGCAAGAATATACAATGGAGAAAAGACAATCTCTTCAGTAAGTGGTGTTGGGAAAATTGGACAGCTATATACAAAGAATGAAATTAGAACACTTCCTAACACTATACACAAAGATAAATTCAAAATGGATAGAAGACCTAAATGTAAGAACAGAAACTAGAAAACTTAAAGGAAAGTATAGGCAGAACACCCTTGGCATAAGTTACAGCAAGATCCTCTATGATCCGTTTCCTAGAGTATGGAAATAAAACAAAAACAAACAAATGGGACCTAAGGAGAAGATGGGATGAACTGAGAGAGTAGCACTGAAACATATGCATTACCATATGTGAAACAGATAGCCAATGATAATTTGCTGTATGTTTCAGGGGGCTCAACTCAATGTTCTGTGACAATCTAGGGAGGTGGGATGGGATAGGAGGTGAGAGAGAGGCTCAAGAGGGAGAGAACATATGTATAGCTATGACTGATTCATGTTGATATATGGCAGAAATTAATGTGCTCGTTTGTGCATGCATGTCTGGCTCTTTGTGAACCATGGACTGTAGCCCACTGGGCTTCTCTGTCCATAGGATTACCCCAGCAAGAATACTGGAGTGGGTTGCCATTTCCTCCTCCAGGGGACATTCCTGACCCAGGGATCGAACCTGTGTCTCCTGTGGCTCCTGCATTGGCAGGTGAATTCTTTATCACTGAACCACCTGGGAAATAACTATGGCTGATTTGTGTTGATGTATGGCAGAAAACAACATACCTGGTAAAACAATTATCCTCCAATTAAAAATAAATAAACTTAAAAAAAGACTCCATGCTCCCCTATACTGCCCCTCCCCTCTTCCTTCCTCCCTTCCCTCTCCTCACTGGTAATCACTAGTTTGTTCTCTATATCTGTGAGTCTTTGAACCCAAATCCTGACTCTAACTCCAAAGGCTATTTCCAGCCATAAGTCACATCACCTTTTGAAGGCCATCAGGCAGCTAATTTTGTGAGCATCAATCAATCTTCAATCCTACTCTCCCAAAGATGCCTAAGACTTCCTAGCCTTTTAGCTTGTTACTTTTAACTTGTCACTGTTATATAATGTTAATTCCTATCCTATTCAAATTGGGGCAACTACAAATGCTACTCAGAAGTATTAAAAGTTTTGCTATGGTTTGCCCTATACAGAAAACATAAAGAAGAAAAAAGGAAGAAAAATCCCATCTAAGTCAGTACTAAATGTATTGTCTTTCAAGTAAATCAAGTAAGAATTTTCCCTTAAAACACACTAGGACAGTCTCTATATAAGACAAATTTGGGCAGATCTGGAATCTAATTCTAGCCTACTCAATTACTAGCTAAACTGGCCTGGGAAACGCACTTCACTCCTCTGAGTTTTTATTTGGTGGGAAAGGGGCTCAGGATGGGGAACACATGTAAACCCATGGCTGATTCATGTCAATGTATGGCAAAAACCACTACAATATTGTAAAGTAATTAGCCTCCAATTAAAATAAATAAATTTAAAAAAAAAACTGGGAAAAAAGTAATACTTCCAATCTCATAGTGGTGTCAGGAGAATCAATGAGTTTTCAAAAGAAAAGCATTTACAAGAGAACTAGTAAATGTTATATGCATAATAGATTGCTACTATTGGCCATTATTACTGTTTTGTGCCAGTCTCAGTCTATCTATAACCAATGTTGTAGCTTGACTAGCCTTTGGGGTTCTTATTATGATTGCAAGATATCTTTCAGCAATAATCATTAAGAAACTCTGGAAAAGAAAAAAAGGTTTATTACAAGATCTGGAAATTACACCACATACCTGGGGCCCCACAGTGAGGTTGCAGATAGAAAAGAGCTGACTTAGGGTTCTGCTTTTATTGGAATTGGGATTGGGGGTGGTCTAGGGTTTTGTGGGCTCACAATTTTTGGTAAATTTAAAACATAAGAGCAGGAATTAACAGCATGAAAAGAGAAAAAATGGGCACGTGCACACCACTATATTTAAAAATGGATATCCAACTAGGACATACTGTGTAGCACAGGGAACTCTGCTCATTGTTTTGTGGCAGCCTGGATGGGAGGGAAGCTGGAGGCAACAATGGATACATGTATATGTATGGCTGAATTCCTTTGCTGTTCACCTGAAACTATTCAGTTTAATTCGGTTCAGTTCAGTCGCTCAGTCGTGTCCAACAATTTACGACCCCATGAATTGCAGCACGCCAGGCCTCCCTGTCCATCACCAACTCCTGGAGTTCATCCAAACTCATGTCCATCGAGTTGGTGATGTCATCTATCCTCTGTCGTCCCTTTCTCCTCCTGCCCCCAATCCCTCCCAGCATCAGAGTCTTTTCCAATGAGTCAACTCTTCGCATGAGGTGGCCAAAGTATTGGAATTGTAACTTTAGCATCAATCCTTCCAAAGAACACCCAGGACTGATCTCCTTCAGAATGGACTGGTTGCATCTCCTTGCAGCCCAAGGGACTCTCAAGAGTCTTCTCCAACACCACAGTTCAAAAGCATCAATTCTTCAGCGCTCAGCTTTCTTCACAGTCCAACTCTCACATCCATACATGATCACTGGAAAAACCATAGCCTTGACTAGACTATTCAGCTATACCCTAATAAAAATAAAATGTTAGGGGAAAAAAAGGATCCCAAATGGTCAGTTACCAAAATCACTGAAAAAAAAAAAAAGAGAGAGTGTGGGGAGATGGTCTGGATCTTCATCTAGTCATGTTGCTGATAATGTGTGTATTCAAAATAGCCATCTTTGACCTGAGTGCCTCTCTGAATTGGATGCCTCAGCAATCAAAGCTTAAGTCTGACACTTGTATTATTAAAAAAAAAAAAGTAAAACTATCAGGAATTGTGCTACAATTATTACCTTTTAGTAAGCTTGAGCAAAGGAAAAAATTCTCTTTCTACCATTAGTATGCTTTAGTCTATGTATGTTGACATTTTCATTGAATTTTTAAAGGTCTTGAATAGTATCTTACAGTTTACTAATTGCTAAATTAAATGTTAGCAATTGTGATTTTCTACAAACTATATTCTTCAGTAACACTGTAACATGAAACAAAACAATAACATATTTCAATATGCCATATGCTCAAGTACTAGTGACGTTTGTGCTGAAATATTTCAATTCTGCCTTCTATTTATAACCAATTTCACAAGTATTCAACACTTGAAAGGTCTTGGGCTACACACTGAGCAACACAAAATGTGGACAAGATGAGATTCCTCTTTTCAAGGAGCTTCAAATCTAGCAAGAGAAAAAGGCTCGGCTTGTAGGATAAATTACAGACAGGATTGCTATGTGTCAGAACCGTGGATTGACACAAGATAAGAAGAGGGGAAGAAAGAAGCCTTACTCAGAAGCAAGAAGGTCATAAGTCCTTTTAGAGTTTGGATGGTATTGGGTCTAGACCTTAAAAAGTGGGTGAAGATTGCCAGGGTGGGTGTTCAATATTGTTCAAGAAGCAATTATTACAGGGCAGATATTTTGATGCAAACTGGTAGCTTGTTTATAGCCAATGTTTTAAGTGGCTTTGGTCATGTTCAACTCTGGGTGACTTTATGGACTACAGCTTGCCAGGCTCCTCTGTCCTTGGGATTCTCCAGGCAAGAATACTGGAATGAGTTGCTATTTCCTCCTCCAGGGAATTACAGCCAATTCAGACCTAATTGCTTGGTTATTCTATTTGCTTTATGTCCATTCCAGGTTTAAATAGTTCAAATGGCACATCTGAAGCACGAAGAACCAGTTGCTATTCATGCTTACCTGCTCATAGGTGCACAAAAATATGTGGAAGGAATGTCTGAAGCTATAAGCATGCTCTAGTTACCTTGAGTGTCTTCTTTGACTGACATCTAAGCTGTCTGTGTGGACTAGAGGGTATGAAAACACTGGCAAGGTAAATTGGCACATATCACAAAGATATTTGAATTCCACCCTAAGAAAGTTAGGCTTTATTTCATAATGAAGGATAACATTGAAGGTGGTTTTTTTTTTTTTTTTTTTTTTTTTGATGGAAGAAATTATATGGCTTTTGCTTATATTCAAGTTTGGTCTGGCAGTTTTGAGAGGACAAATTGGAGGGATGGGATCATGATTTGGTAGAGGGAGGAGTAAGGAACCAATAATAGGGCACTGCCACTTCCTAGTGGAGAAAGCAATGGCACCTCACTCCAGTACTCTTGCCTGGAAAATCCCATGAACAAAGGAGCCTGGTAGGGTGCAGTCCATGGGGTCGGTAAAAGTCGGACACGACTGAGTGACTTCCATTTCACTTTTCACTTTCATCCATCGGAGAAGGAAATGGCAACCCACTCAGTGTTCTTGCCTGGAGAATCCCAGGGACGGGGGAGCCTGGTGGGCTGCCATCACTGGGGTTGCACAGAGTCGGACACGACTGAAGTGACTTAGCAGCAGCAGCAGCCACTTCCTAAAACAGAACTAATGAAGGGACAGATTGTACCATGAAAATGAAAGGAATATGTAAGACACAGTACAGAAATAGTCTCCTTAGAATTCAACACCAGAACTGAAGGGAGGTATACATTCAATGCAATCAGTTTACCATCATAATGACTTTTTTGTGTGTGTGCTTATTAGCTAGAGGAGGGAAATAATTTTTTTTTACCTGTTTTTTTTTTTTTTTTCCTCTTTTGAGCCAAGGCACACAGTATGTGGGATCTTTGTTCCCCAACCAGGGGTGGAACCAGTTCCCCTTACAGTGGAAGTATGCAGTCTTAACTACTGGATTGCCAGAAAAGCTCCATCTCTACCATTTCAAGTTCTTGGCTAAGATGTTCCCTGTAATACAAGAGAGATTAACAGGATAAAACCAATTTTAATTTAAATTTGTATGTACAGGGACCTCAAAGATATAAAAGCCAAAGAAGACCAAATCAGATAGCTTTTATGTTTTTTAAACAAACAAGCAATAAACTTGTGAAGAATTGGCAAGGTGAAAGAATTTAAGCTTCGAGTTGTTATTTGTGAAGAATAACAAGGTTTGTTGAAAAAGCCTCACCTGCCCTGATTTCCAAGTCCCTGGTAATAAGGATGTCTCCCTGCTTCCTGGTACAGAAAAGAATACCTTTCATGTGGGAGATTTACATCCTGGTTTCAGGGGAACAAACGAGGGTCAACACAGGCTTCTTGCACTGGTTGTTTCTTAAGTAGCTTTAAGGTAAGGTAAGGTAAGGTGAAGTCGCTTAGTCGTGTCCGACTCTGAGACCCTATGGACTGTAGCCTACCAGGCTCCTCCATCCATGGGATTCTCCAGGCAAGAATACTGGAGTGGGTTGCCATTTCCTTCTCCAGGGGATCTTCCCGACCCGGGGATCGACCCAGGTCTCCTGCATTCCAGGCAGATGCGTTAACCTCTGAGCCACCAGGGAAGCCCTTAAGTAGCTTTAATTCAAGTTAATTTAATACATTATTCTCAAATATTTTTAAATGATTTTTTTTAGATAAGAAAAACACCTCAGTAGGACTAGTGACTGAAAAAGTATTGAAGTTGCTTGTTTAAGAAAGTGCTGGAAAAGTCCTTCACACAGTAACGTAAGACAGGACAGGCACACCACGTGCCTACCATCCAGGATTCTGCTACTGAATTTTTAAACTCCAGAGTTTCCATTTGCTTCTTTTTGATGATTTCTGTCTCTTAGTTGATATTTTCTATCTGATTAATGCTATAATTTTACTTTCTTTTATTCTTTAATCATTTTCCAATAGTTCTTTGAACATATTTATGATGGAGGTTAAAGAGGAACTCCCCAGGTCAGTAGGTGCCCAATATGCTACTGCAAATCAGTGGAGAAATAACTCCAGAAAGAATGAAGAGATGGAGCCAAAGCAAAAACAATACCCAGCTGTGGATGTGACTAGTGATAGAAACAAGGTCAGAAGCTGTAAAGAGCAGTATTGCATAGGAACCTGGAATGTCAGGTCTATGAATTAAGGCAAGTTGGAAGTGGTCAAACAAGAGATGGCAAGAATGAACATCGACATTTTAGGAATCAGCGAACTAAAATGGACTGGAATGGGTGAATTTAACTCAGATGACTATCATATCTACTACTGTGGGCAGGAATCCCTCAGAAGAAATGGAGTAGCCATCATGGTCAACAAAAGAGTCCAAAATGCAGTACTTGGATGCAATCTCAAAAACGACAGAATGGTCTCTGTTCATCTCCAAGGCAAACTACAAACTATTCAATATCATGGTAATCCAAGTCTATGCCTCAACCAGTAATGCTGAAGAAGCTGAACGTTTCTATGAAGACCTACAAGACCTTTTAGAACTAATACCCCAAAAAGATGTCCTTTTCACTATAGCGGACTGGAATGCAAAAGTANGGTTGGGATTGGGAGTTCATGTACACTCGTGACTGATTCATGTCAATGTATAGCAAAACGAATACAGTATTGTAAAGCAAAACAAACTAAAAAATAAAAATTAATTAAAAAAAATAAAGTAATGCTCAAAATATTCCAAGCCAGGCTTCAGCAATACATGAACCATGAACTTCCAAATGTTCAAACTGGCTTTAGAAAAGGCAGAGGAACCAGAGATCAAATTGCCAACATTCACTGGATCATCAAAAAAGCAAGGGGTTCCAGACAAACATCTATTTCTGCTTATTGACTATGCCAAAGCCTTTGACTGTGTGGATCACAATAAACTGTGGAAAATTCTGAAAGAGATAGGAATACCAGATCACCTTACCTGCCTCTTGAGAAACCTATATGCAGGTCAGGAAGCAACAATTAGAACTGGACATGGAACAGACTGGTTCCAAATAGGAAAAGGAGTACGTCAAGGCTGTATATTGTCACCCTGCTTCTTTAACTTATATGCAGAGTACATCATGAAAAATGCTGGGCTGGATGAAGCACAAGCTGCAATCAAGATTGCTGGGAGAAATATCAATAACCTCAGATATGCAGATAATACCACCCTTATAGCAGAAAGTGAAGAGGAACTGAAAAGCCTCTTGATGAAAGTGCAAGAGGAGAGTGAAAAAATTGGCGTAAAGCTCAACATTCAGAAAACGAAGATCATGGCATCTGGCCCCATCCCTTCATGGCAAATAGTGGGAAAACAATGGAAACAGTGGCTGACTTTATTTTCTGGGCTCCAAAATCACTGTAGATGGTGATTGCAGCCATGAAATTAAAAGACACTTTACACCTTGGAAGGAAAGTTATGACCAACCTAGATAGCATATTAAAAAACAGAGACATTACTTTGTCAACAAAGGTCTGTCTAGTCAAGGCTATGGTTTTTCCAATGGCCATGTATGGATGTGACAGTTGGACTATAAAGAAAGCTGAGCGCAGAATAATTGATGGTTTTGAATAACTGTGGTGTTGGAGAAGACTCTTGAGAGTCCCTTGGAATGCCAGGAGATCCAAGCAGTCATTCTGAAAGAGATCAGCCCTGGGTGTTCATTGGAAGTGTTGATGTTGAAGCTGAAACTCCAATACTTTGGCCACCTGATGCAAAAAGCTGACTCTTTTGAAAAGAGCCTCATGCTGGGAAAGATTGAGGGCAGGAGAAGAAGGGGACAAAAGAGGTTGAGATGGTTGGATGGCATTACTAACTCAGTGGACATGGATTTGGGTGGACTCCGGGAGTTGGTGGTGGACAGGGAGGCTAGACATGCTGCAGTTCATGGGGTCGCGAAGAGGCAGACACGACTGAGTGACTGAACTGAACTGAAATGTAAGTAGTTAAAGAGTAAGGATAGAATGACCACCAGAGAGTACTGCTTGATAGCCTATATGATAAAAAAAAAGATCAAAAGTTGTTAATCTCTGAGGAATGAATATCTTTCTGCTATTATAAAAATTCAATTCAGTTCCTAAAGAATGTACAAATATATTTGGAGTATAGAGATTTCTGCTAAATATAACAATGTAAAATAGTTATCAAGCATAAGTAAAAAATAGAACATATTTGCACTTTTTAAACAGCAAAATTGGGGAATTAATAAACACAGAATGGTAAAATATATAAAATAATATAAATTTTGGTACCACTTCAACCAAAAAGATTTCATTATTTTAAGTTCCTAATATCTAATTCAACAATAACAAAAAATGATAGTAAATGATATGCCAATAAATGTTACATATTATTCTTATCATTATTGAAATCTTACTAAAAATAAAATTACATCTATTGTTCCATCAAGATGCAATTTCAACAACAAAGTCCATAAAAGCACAGATAAATAAAAATGTCATTGCTTTTATAAAAACCTACATAAATGGAACTAATATAGTAGTTCAACTTTTGACATCAAGCAGAAAGTATTCATCTTTTTGTATCATTATTGTTCTCTTTCTGTTAATGCTTAGATATGTATTCAGTCTCAATAGGGAATGAAGCTTTTCTTTTGATATCTCTGCCTAATTTATAGAGAGCTGGAATCAAAGTGCTCTAATAATATCTGCTTCCTCATTATGTTTAATGATTAAACAATGTTTAAGTCCCTGATGTCATCAAATTTTTTGCTTGATATTTTCCTCATTTGATTTACAGTATCTGTGTGATTTTGAAAGTCATATTGATGGTAATGGAAACACAGCTAAAACCTTAAAAATCAAAACGTGTAATTGAGTTCAGAGTAACTCAAGATACAGGAAAACTTGTAAGTTAAAAGATTTTCTGAAAAAATATTAACTGGAAGATTTTTTTTAAAGTTCTTATATACTATAACTTCAGAATTAATTAATATATCAATATACCAGTTTGGGTATATAAATAAATGTAATTCTAAAGCAGATTAATTATTTCTTATTAACACTTTACACATGTAGCTGGACATAGTATTTATATATAGTTTTATAATTCTTTCAAGTTATTACATGATTGAGAAAAAGTTTCCATTATTTTTTTAATTGAAGAAAATTTTACATTTGCTTAGAATTATTCATTTCTTGATGGATTAAGAAAAGTATTTTTCTTAATTTTGACCTAGTGCTTTGTAGTGAAGTATCTGAATTTTAGATATTGTTTTTCAATTGAATACAATTGATATAAAGCTTTCTTAAATTTTTCACATTCTCTTGGTAAGTGTTGGACACTTGTTTTTCTACACTATGTAATTTCAGTTCAGTTTAGTCGTTCAGTTGTGTCCTACTCTTTGTGAATCCATGGGTTGCAGCATGCCAGGATTTCCTGCCCATCACGAACTCCTGGGGCTTATTCAAACTCATGCCCATCAAGTCAGTGATGCCATCCAGACATCTCATCCTCTGTTGTTCCCCTTCTCCCACCTTCAATCTTTCCCAGCATCAGGGTCTTTTCCAATGAGTCAGTTCTTCGCATCAGGTGGCCAAAGTATTGGAGTTTCAGCATCAACATCAATCCTTCCAGTGAATATTCAGGACTGATTTCATTTAGGATGGACTAGTTGGATCTCCTTGCAGTCCAAGGGACTCTCAAGAGTCTTCTCCACACCACAGTTCTAAAGCATCAATTCTTTGGCTCTCAGCTTTCTTTATACCTCAACTCTCACATCCATACATGATGGCTGAAAAAAACATAACTTTGACTAGAGTAATCTTTGTTGGCAAAGTAATGTCTCTGCTTTTTAATATGTTATCTAGGTTGGTCATAGTTTTCCATCCAGGAGCAAGTGTCTTTTAATTTCATGGCTGCAGTCATCATCTACAGTGATTTTGGAGCCCCCCAAAATAAAGTCTGATACTCTTTCCACTGTTTCCCCATCTATTTGCCATGAAGTGATGAGACCAGATGCCGTGATCTTAGTTTTCTGAATGTTGAGCTTTAAGCTAACTTTTTCACTCTCCTCTTTCACGTTCATCAACAGGCTTTTTAGTTCTTTGCTTCCTGCCATAACGGTGGTGTCATCTGCATATTCGAGGTTATTGATATTTCTCCTGGCAATCTTGATTCCAGCTTATGCTTCATCCTGCCCAACATTTTGAATGATGTACTCTGCATATAATTTAATAAGCAGTGTGACAATATACAGCCTTGACATTCTACTTTCCTGATTTGGAACCAGTCTGTTGTTCTATGTCCAGTTCTAACTGTGGCTTCTTGACCTGCATACCGATTTCTCAAGAGGCAGGTCAGGTGATCTTGTATTCCTATCTCTTGAATTTTCCACAGTTTGTTGTGATCCACACCATCAAATGTGTGGTGTAGTCAACAAAGCAAAAGAGGATGTTTTTCTGGAACTCCCTTACTTTTTTAATGATCCAACAGATGTTGACAATTTGATCTTTTGTTTCTCTGCCTTTTCTAAATTCAGCTTGAACATCTGGAAGTTCACAGTTGACAGACTGTTGAAGCTTGTCTTGGAGAATTTTGGACATTACTATGCTAGTGTGTGAGATGAATGCAATTGTGTGGTAATTTGAACATTCTTTGGCATTGCCTTTCTTTGGAACTGGAATGAAAACTGAAATTTTCCAGTTCTGTGGCCACTGCTGAGTTTTCCAGATTTACTGTATATCGAGTGTAGCACTTTCACAGCACCATCTTTTAGAATTTAAAGTAGCTCAGCTGGAATTCCATCACCTGCACTAGCTTTGTAGTGATGCTTCCTAAGGCCCACTTGACTTCACATACCAGGATGTCTGTCTCTAGATGAGTGATCACACCATCGTGGTTATCTGGGTCATAAACATCATTTTTGTATAGTTCTTCTGTGTATTTTTGCCACCTCTTTTTAATATCTTCAGCTTCTATTAGGTCCAGACCATTTCTGTCCTTAATTGTGTCCTTCTTTGCCTGATATTTTCCTTTGGTGTCTCTGATTTTCTTGAAGAGATCTCCAGTCTTTCCCATTCTATTGCTTTCTTCTTTTTTTGCATTGATCACTGAGGAAGGCTTTATTATCTCTCCTTGCTATTCTTTGGAACACTGGATTCAGGTGGATATATCTTTCCTTTTCTCCTTTGCCTTTAGCTTCTCTTCTTTTCAACATCTTTACATATTTAATGTAGATGTAAATAGACTGCTTTTTAAAATTTTCTACGACATATTTTTTGCAATTTCAGTAATACAAACAGAACATTCAATATTTGTTTTCCATTGAATAATTTTTGTGATTAAAAATTTTGTAATTTTTTACAAAAATACTTCAACAAATAATCAACATTTGTTTCTTTGAAAGTATCTTATTAGTATATGTTTTCTGTTATGTTTTAATGTCACTTTCAACTATTATTCTATTTCTATTTTATTGTTTTCATTTGTATAATTTTATTTTTAATAAAATCAAGTTGGAAAATCTTATGCACAAGAACCAGTGATATAAATATAAACAAATATATATGCACATATAATGGAACATAATGTATTTTCAAAATATGATTTTACATTATGTCATTAGATTTTATACACTTTTTGAATCTGTATTTCATCATTTCTTGAGACTAAACTGGTTGAAATATGAGAGTAGTATTTAAATCAAAAATAAATATTTTGATACATTTCTGCAAGGGACTTATAACCATGTTGTTTCAATTATAAAACCACATCAAGATATTATTATATGAAAAGCTAGTTTTTTACAGTGTAAGCTTACATATCATATTTGGTACTCTGTAATAAAGTACTAATCTATTAAACATAAAGTCCCCTCCTGTATATTTCCCTCTGTACTCCTTTACAAACACACACACACTTCAATATATTAATAAAAAAGTTCCTGCATTTTCTATATTTGATATTCCTACAAAAAATATAAAATAATAGTTGCAACCAAATAAATTATTAAAAATATAAATGTGGAAATATACAACTTCATACATTCTTTCCATATGAACAAATATACAGACTGCCTTCTATGAAGTACAAATATAAACTTTTAACATATACTGAATTAATTTGGCAGGATTTCCACAAACACATATGGAATTTTGACTTACAGAGTTACACATTTATTGTTTACCTGTAAATGCTTTTCAGTACTTTGCATTTTTTACTAAAACTTCAAGAGAGGCAATTTGCACATCTTCTGCTTTCAGTGATACTTTAAAAAAATTAACTGAATATTGCATTTGAATTAAAAAATATGCATTCATAATGTCAGTATGCGTTTGAAAACTTCCCACTGTGAAGTATGTGCAAATAAATACCTCAGAGGATTTATTTGGAAAGAAATCCCATCTGAAAATAATGCATTGCCAGAAAAGTAAGACCTATTTAATTACTATTATAGAAATGATTAAAATGTAGGTAGCTCAGTTAATGCAAATGACATCTAAAATTGTATTTGCTACAATTATGGTCCATTCCTAATATTCCTTTAAGTTCCAAGTAATTAAGCATGCTCAACAATCAGATATTTCCTATTTAAAGACAAATAAAAGCTTTACATTCAGCCTTACTTTTAGATAATTTAATATGCTTTATATAAATATATAATTCTCAACAATTTTCATATTAACATTACCTTTTGAATTAAATACTTATATTAAGATAACAACTTTAAGATTCTACATAAAGAGTCACATATGTAGAAAACAAACTTATGGTTACCTGTGGAAAAGGAGAAGATTACAAAATATCTGAGATGTAAAAATAAGATTATAGAAAATTATTCCTTCCCCTTACTTTATGACTACAACAACAAGGCTCAGTAGAGAAACAATGGACTATAGAAGAAGAGCTGCAAGATATAGACTCTGAGGAGAAGTTCTCAGTGAAACCCCAAGCCAAAGGAAGAGACTAAAGCAAAGAAACTAAAGTAATTTAAAGCTACTGTAAACATTAAACATAGCCCACTCCTAGCCAGATTAATCTAAATCCTCATACTGAAAATCTACTTACTTATCTCTTGCTACTGTCAGATATAACACAATACAGCTTTCAAGAAAAAATTTACAAGATATGCCAAAAACACAAAAAACAAGCATAAGACAAAGCAAGCCTAAGAACATATACTGGACATCATATACTGGACAAAGGTGTCAGAATTCTCAGACAAAGAATTTACTATAACTGTGAATAACATGTCAAGAATACTAATGGGTAAAAGACAGAAATATGCAAGAACAGAAGGGGAAATAGAACCTGTAAGAAAGAAATTCTAGAAATCAAACACACTATAGCACAAATGAAGGATGACGACTATGGCCTCAAAGTACATTTGGTCATAGTTAAGGAAAGTATCAGTGATAGTGAAGATAGATTAATAAAAACATGAAAATAAAATGTGAAGAGAACAAAGTGGAAAAAGAAACAAAAAAACTGTGGAGTACTTTCAAAAGGTGTAACACTTACATGATTGGAATACCAAATGAAGAAGAAATGGAGTAAAAGAAATATTTGAAGTAACAATGGCTATGAATTTTCCAAAACTATTCACCAAACCACAAATATAGGAAACTCAGGGAAAACCAGGAAAGACAAATTCCAAGACAAATATATATAGGGAATTTTTCAAATTAGCTGGCACACTTCTAAATAACAATGGGTAGGAGTCTTAAGAAAGATTTAAAAAATATTTTAAACTAAACTAAAATTAACAAGATTAAAATTTATTAGATACAGCAAAATCAGTGCTAGAAATTTATAGCATTAAATACATATACTAATAAAAGAAAAAATCTAAAATTAACAAGCTAATTCTTGATCTTGGAAACTAACAACAGAAGAAGAACAATTTATGACTAAACCAAGCAAAAGAAAATAATAAAAACTAGAAATGAATTAAATTGAAAACAGAAAAATGATAGAGAATATCAACAAAATCAAAAACTTATTCTTTGAAAACTTCAATAAAATTAATAAATCTCTAGTTCAAGCTAACAAAAGAAACAAGTTATCAGAATCATATCAGAAATGAAAGAGGTGCCTCACTACTGACCCCAGAAACATTAAAAAGAAATTATGAACAAATCTATGCCCATAAATTTTGACAGCAAAAAAAAAAAAAATGTATCACTGTTATAAAAGATTCCCCAAAATCAAAACTCATACAAGGAGAAACAGACAATCTGAATAAGTTTGAAGTTATTTATAGAATTGATTCACTACTTTCCTAGAAAGAAAGCACCAGCTTCAGATGTTTTCAATGAAGAAAGTTACTAAATTTTTAAGGACAAAATACTAATTTTCCACAATTTCTTCCAGAAAACAGAAAACAATTTCTAACTTATTGCATGAGAACAGCATTACCCTAATAATAACAATAGATAAAGTCTTATAAGAAAGGATAATTACAGGACAATTATCTTTCATGAATAAAGAAAAATTAGCAAAACAAAGACAGCAATGTATGTAAAAATTTATTATATACCATAACCAAGTGGGAATTTATTTTCACATTTGAGAAGCAGGTTCAATATTTGAAAATCAATCTATGTAATCTACCAAATCAAAAGATAAAAAAATAAATTATATGATCATATTAATTGATGCAGAAATGTATTGTAAAACTTCAATATTAAATCATGGGGAAAACTCTTGCCAAACCAGAAATAAAGTTGAACTTTCTCTATTGGATAAAGAATAGCTATATCCAATCTCCTCCTCAAAAAAGTTTGCAACATAATTAATATTAAGAAACTTTGAAGATTTCTCCCTAAACTGAAAACAAGACAAAGATACTATCTCTCACCACTTCTATTCAATATTGTCCTGGACTTCCTAGATAGTACAAGGGAAGAAGAAAACAAAGTATATAGATTGGATGGGAAGAAGTAACTGTCTAATCACAAAAGACATAATTGTCTATTTAGAAAATCCCAAAGAAACAACAAAAATAAAACCTAGAAACAAACTAGTGTATAAATGGAAAGAGAGCATTTATTGTACAGATCAATTACTTTCCTGATACACTAGTAACAAACAATTAAAGTATAAAAAATAAATTAAAAGCTATATAATAATACCAAAAATGATATACTTAAGTATAAATCTAACTTCACAAGTTCATATGAAATATTCAATAAGATAGATATTATTAATCATAATTACACAACTAATTATTTAAAAGTGGGGGTTAGACTTTATTAACTCTTCTGGTCTGTGAAAGGCATTGTTAAGAGAATAAGAAGATAAGCCAAGGGACCGGGAAAAAATACTGACAAAACAGATGTTTGAGATAGGACATATATCCAAAATGGGCAAATAATTTTAAAAACTGAACAATAAAATATACCCAATATAAAAATAGGAAAAAGATGGGAACATACAACTTGAACAAGAAGGTATATAGATGGCAAAAAAATATATGGAAAAAATATTCAATATCTGTTGTCATCAAAGAATTTCAAGTTAAGATAACAATGAAATACCACTACACACTTATGACAATGAAAAAAGAAGGTGAAAAAAAACTTTTAATGCAAATTGCTGGGAAGTAAAATTCCATGAACAGAGGGGCCTAGTGGGCTATAGTCCATGAGGTCACAAAGAGTTGAACATGACTGAGCGTCTGAGCACACACACACACATAAAGAGAAAAAGGAATTTTCATTTATGCTGTGAATGCAAAATGGCATAGTCACTTTGGAAGACAATCTGGCAATTTGTAACACAATTAAGCATAGTCTTACTATATTATCTCATAATAAAAAACCTGCATGCAAATATTCTTAGCATATCAGTCACTATTTCCAAAAACTTAAAGCAACCAAAATGTCTTTACATAAGTGAATGGATAAACAAGCAATTGTATATCTATACATTGAATTACTCTTCAGCAATTAAAAATAATGACCCAAACAAGTTTCTGAAATATACAGGATGAATTTTAAATGCATATTACTAAGTATACAGAGCCAATTTTAAAACACTGAATACTATATATATACTGTATTATTTCAATCATGTGACATTTACAAAAGGCAGAAATATTGTTATTAGTGGTTTTCAGGCATTCTAGAAGAAAGGAAAATGAACTGGTGAAGTAAAGGGGATTTTCTTTAGAATGGCAGATCTCTTCTTTTACTATAATGATGAAAACAAAGGAGAACCTTGATGTAGGCAATTTAAAATATTTTAAAAGCCAAGAGATTACACGATGGAATGTAAATTGTGAAAGGAGATCTAATCATGTAACAATCTTAAGAATAACCTCACTCAAAGAGATGGGAGAAAAAAAATGTACTGATCTACGTAACTCTGGAAATGCAAAGTCTATAAGACTAAATCCAAATGGAGCCGCATTCAAGCATTGCCTTTTGGTTGATAAAGTTATTTTCCATGGTAATATGAATTCATTTCTGCTACCTCTATATGTGTATACTTGAATTAAAATATTCTATAAATGGATGATTGATGGTGAGAATCAGACATCTCATTTCTAGAGTAGGAGGTTATGGATAAGCCAGAGGGAGGCTAGAATGATCCCCTATCATAATGCATTAGAGTTGGAGGTGTCATTAATGAACTCACATTTATCTTAACATAGATGCAGATGATCACATATATAAATATTTACAGATAACTATATATACATGAGTCAGTATACATACATATATGTCCTAGCAGGGAGGACCTAGAAATAATGACATCCCAATTGTAATAAACACATCTAGCACTCAGATAAAACTAGAGCGATTTGAGGTAGATGATAGATATAGATTTAGAAAAGGCATAGGAACCAGAGGTCAAATTGCCAACATTGTTGGATCATAGAGAAAAACATCTACTTCTGCTTCATTGACTGTGCTAAATCTTTTAACTGTGTGTATCACAATGAACTGTGGAAAATTCTTAAAGAGGTGGGAATACTAGATTACCTTACCTGTCTCTGAGAAACCTGTATGTGGGTCAAGAAACATAGTTAGAACTGAACAAGAAACAATGGACTGGTTCAGATTTGGTAAAGGAATATGACAAGACTGTATATTGTCATCCTGGTTATTTAACTTCTATGCAGAGTGTGTGCTCAGTTGCTTCACTCATGTATGACTCTTTGTGATTCTGTGGACTGTAGCCCACCAGGCTTCTCTGCCAATGGGATTCCCCACACAAGAATACTGGAATGGGGTGCCATGCCCTCCTCCAGGGGATCTTCTTGGCCCAGGTATCGAGCCAGCATCTCCTGCACTTCCTGCATTGCAAGTGGATTCTTTACCCACTGAGCCACCTGGGAAGCCCTTTATGCAGGGTACATCATGTGAGATCCTGGCCTGTATGAATCACAAGCTAGAATCAACATTGCCAGGAAAAATATCCACAACCTCACATATGCAGATGATACCATTGTTGTGGCAGAAATTAAAGAGGAACTAAAGAGCTTCTTGATAAGGCTGAAAGAGGAGAGTGAAAAAGCTGGCTTAAAACTCAACATTCTAAAATAAATAAATAAATCATGGCATCCAGTTCTATTACTTCATGGCATATTAACAGAAGGAGAAAAAGTGTTAACAGTCACAGATTTTATATTCTTGGGCTCCAAAATCACCAGAGATGGTGAGTGTAGCCCGAAATTAAAAGACACTTGCTCCTTGGATGGAAAGCTATAACAAACTTAAGACTGTGCAGAGACATCACTGCCAACAAAGGTCCATATAATCAAAGCTATGGATTTCCAGTAGTCACATATGGGTGTGAGAGTTGGACCATGAAGAAGGCTGAGCATGAACAAATTGATGCTTTTGAATCATGGTGCTGGAGAGGACTCTAGAGAGTCCCTTGGATGCAGGAAGATCAAATCAGTCAATCCTAAAGGAAATCAACTCTGAATATTCTTTGGAAGGACTAAAGCTGAAGCTGAAGATCTAATGCTTTGGCCACCTTGGGCAAAGAGCTGACTCATTGGAAAAGAGCCTGATGTTGGGAAAGACTGAAGGCAGGAGGAGAAGCGGGCAGCAGAGAATGAGATGGTTAGACAGCATCACCGACTCAATGAACATGAATTTGAGCAAACTCCAGGAGATGCTGAAGAACAGGGTAGGTTGTTGTGCTGCAGTGCATAGTGTTGTAATGAGTCAGACATGACCTAAAGACTCAACAAGAACAATATAGATAAAGTAGTAACCAATTACAATCCAAAGTATAAATATTTATGAGTACATTAGTTCACTTCAGTCGCTCAGTCGTGTCCAACTCTGCGACCCCATGAATCGCAGCACGCCAGGCCTCCCTGTCCAACACCAACTCCTGGAGTTCACTCAGACTCATGTCCATTGAGTCCGTGATGCCATCCAGCCATCTCATCCTCGGTCGTCCCCTTTTCCTCCTGTCCCTAATCCCTCCCAGCATCAGAGTCTTTTCCAATGAGTCAACTCTTCGCATGACGTGGCCAAAGTACTGGAGTTTCAGCTTTAGCATCATTCCTTCCAAAGAAATCCCAGGGTTGATCTCCTTCACAATGGACTGGTTGGATCTCCTTGCAGTCCAAGGGACTCTCAAGAGTCTTCTCCAACACCACAGTTCAAAAGCATCAATTCTTTGGCGCTCAGCCTTCTTCACAATCCAACTCTCACATCCATACATGACCACAGGAAAAACCATAGTCTTGTCTAGATGGACCTTAGTCAGCAAAGTAATGTCTCTGCTTTTAAATATGCTATCTAGGTTGGTCATAACTTTTCTTCCAAGGAGTAAGCATCTTTTAATTTCATGGCTGCGGTCACCATCTGCAGTGATTTTGGAGCCCCTTAGAATAAAGTCTGACACTGTTTCCACTGTTTCTCCATCTATTTCCCATGAAGTGATGGACCGGATGCCATGATCTTCGTTTTCTGAATGTTGAGCTTTAAGTACATAGTGATATAAATAAATAATTGAATAAAAAATAAGGGAGAAGAGACAAAATTCTTATGAGATAAACTTCCAAATAATTATTGTAGAAACTTCACTCTCAAGGTTGTTAAGGAAAACTTCCCACAACATAATAGTGGGCTGTGTACAGTTCTTTCTAAATATACAGTGTGGAAAATAAAGGCGAGGGGTGGGGGTGCAGTGTGTGGCAAAAAAAGCATAATTTTTTTCAAACATTACCTCAATCAGGTAATAAAGTTTAATATCCATTGTGATAAGTTACACTGTGAGTGTGTTCTCTTTCTATAAAAAAATTAACATTTTACCTCTGTGGTATTGTTTCCAAGAATACATAATCTTAATCTAATTTTGACTAAAACATCTGACAATCCTAATAGTGGAATAGTGTACAAATTTCCAGATATCATTCCTCAACACTGTTAAGGTTATCAAAAACAAGGAAAGTCTGAGAAACTGTCACTGCCAAGAAGACAGTTTATTAGTTGTCATGTCAACTAAATAAAATGTGCTTCCTAGATAGGATCCTAGAATGGAAGATAAAAGTAGGTAATGAGTGAGATTGAGCATCTTTTCATGTGTTTGTTAGCCATCTGTATGTCTTCTTTGGAGAAATGTCTATTTAGTTCTTTGGCCCATTTTTGATTGGGTTGTTCATTTTTCTGGAATTGAGCTGCAGGAGTTGCTTGTATATTTTTGAGATTAGCTCTTTGTCAGTTGCTTCATTTGCTGTCATTTTCTCCCATTCTGAAGGCTGTCTTTTCACCTTGCTTATAGTTTCCTTTTTTATGCAGAAGCTTTTAAGTTTAATTAGGCCCGATTTGTTTATTTTTGCTTTTATTTCCAATATTCTGGGAGGTGGGTCATAGAGGATCATGCTGTGATTTATGTTGGAGAGTGTTTTGCCTATGTTCTCCTCTAGGAGTTTTATAGTTTCTGGTCTTACGTTTAATCTTTAATCATTTTGAGTTTATTTTTGTGTATGGTGTTAGAAAGTGTTTTAGTTTCATTCTTTTACAAGTGGTTGACCAGTTTTCCCAGCACCACTTGTTAAAGAGATTGGAGAAATGCAAATGAAAACCACAATGAGGCATCATTTCACGCCAGTCAGAATGGCTGCGATCCAAAAGTCTACAAGCAATAAATGCTGGAGAGGGTGTGGAGAAAAGGGAACCCTCTTACACTGTTGGTGGGAATGCAAACTAGTACAGCCACTATGGAGAACAGTGTGGAGATTCCTTAAAAAACTATAAATAGAACTGCCTTATGACCCAATAATCCCACTGCTGGACATACACACTGAGGAAACCAGAATTGAAAGAGACACGTGTACCCCAGTGTTCATCGCAGCACTGTTTATAATAGCCAGGACATGGAAACAACCTATATGTCCAGCAACAGATTAATGGATAAGAAAGCTGTGGTACATATACACAATGGAGTATTACTCAGCCATTAAAAAGAATACATTTGAATCAGTTTTAATGAGGTGAATGAAACTGGAGCCTATTATACAGAGTGAAGTAAGCCAGAAAGAAAAATACCAATACAGTATACTAACACATATATATGGAAATGGAAAGATGGTAATGATAACCCTGTATGTGAGACAGCAAAAGAGACACAAATGTATAGAACAGTCTTTTGGACTCTGTGGGAGAGGGAGAGAGTGGGATGATTTGGGAGAATGGCATTGAAATATGTATAATATCACATATGAAAATGCCAGTCCAGGTTCAATGCGTGATACAGGATGCTTGGGGCTGGTGCACTGGGATGACTGAGAGAGATGGTACAGGGAGGGAGAAGGGAGGGGAGTTCAGGATGGGGAACACGTGTATACCTGTGGCAGATTCATGTTGATGTATGGCAAAACCAATACAATATTGTAAAGTAATTATCCTCCAATTAAAATAAATAAATTTATATTTTAAAAAATAGGTAAAAGCTAAAGAAATCTGAAATGAAATACAGATTTTAGTTGTGATAATCTACTAATATTGGTTAACAATTATAACAAATATACTGCTGTAAAGAAAAATTTAAGCTGAATTTCTTTAAATCAGTATGTTCAAATAGAAAATCCTTGAAGTTATTTAAATAACAAGATCAATGCCCTCCCACAATGCTGATGCCCAAAATCTTAGGTAGGACATCTCTTCTCTCTTAGCCATTATTTCTCTTCGGTCACCAGTACAACTCTACATTGCTATGTGAACTGTAAAGTCACACTTTGATTTATCCTTCTCTCCAGGGAATGGTATTTCTATTTTCAAAAAAGAGAGCATGGTAAAAATATTCAAGGCATGAGATTTAAGATCAGAAACAGATTGAGTTAACCTAATAATGTTGCTATGTACAACCTGAAACCTTGGTGCTAGACTGAATGGTTTTGTCCCCTCTCCCTCAGTTTATATGTTGAAAACTTAGTCTCTAATGTGATGGTACTAGGATGTGGGGCCCTTTCATAAGTAGTTAAGTCATGAGGACTACACCCTTGTGACTGAGATTAGTGCCCTTTTAAATGAGAGCCTAAAGAGATATTTCACTCTTTCTACCATGTGAGGATCCAAGAAGTTGCCAGTTTGCAATCTGGAAGAGGACACTCACTCCAACTAAAAAATACTGGCATCCTGAATTCAGACTTCCAGTTTATAGAACTATGAGAAATTAATTTCTATTGTATATAAGTCCCTCTCTCTACAATCGGAGAAGGCAATGGCAATCCACTCCAGTACTCTTGCCTGGAAAATCCCATGGACAGATGAGCCTGGTAGTCTGCAGTCCATGGGGTCGCTGAGGGTCGGGCATGAATGAGCGACTTCACTTTCACTTTTCACTTTCATGCATTGGAGAAGGAAATGGCAACCCACTCCAGTATTCTTGCCTGGAAAATCCCAGGGACAGAGGAGCCTAGTGGGCTGCCGTCTATGGGGTCGCACAGAGTTGGACACGATTGAAGTGACTTAGCAGTAGCAGCAGTCTATGGTACCTTGTTATAACATCTGAACTGACTCTGACACTTGGGCATGTTGCTTAATATACTTAGGCTCAGTAATCTTTTATATAAAAAGTCTAAATGAACATAGTATTGCTATAAAGATTAAACAAGTTATCTTATGTGAGTATACATATATTTGTAGTCTATACTTAAGGTCTCACTATACCATTTGATGTTCCATGAAACCAGTTTAAATGTTTACCGTGTCCTTTTGAGGACTGAATAATCATTTATCCTCTATTTTCTTTTTCTCTACCCAGCATAATAACTTATATCTGGAAAATTTTACATGAAGATAATGTTCCTATAATTATCTGAAATAGATGTATCTTTTAGAGAAACATCATAGTTGATTAAGTCTACATAGGGTCATTCTAGTCTATTTATTAAGAATGCCTCACTTTTTACATAGTAAGGACAAATACACAGATTACATAATCATCTAATCTAAATAGACTATTGTTTGGGGATAGAACTATTTTAGATGAGATATTTTTCCAAAAGTTAAAAAATATTGTATACATTAGAATTAATACTAACAAGAGCATCAACAGCAATAGCAGTGATAACTTTACTAAATCTATGTCAAGCATAGTACAAGTGGGAGAATAACCTATAACTTTATTACAGTCCTTATGCTGAATCCCTTGAGTGTGCAACAAGCAAGAATGTTAATGAAACAAAAGTCTTCCTTTGTTTATTACCCAAAATACATTATTATGGCTATTTCCTATGAAGGCAAGATTTATAAAGTGTCTTTTCCGCTGCCCACTTGGTTAAAGGATAAGAAGCATGTGAAACATTTTATGTAGTAAGTCAAGTGTTTCAGATAAAGCAAACTTCCATTTTCCTGGAGAAAAATGTCAAAGTGAATGCCTTCAAATGAATTCAGTTAAATTCAATAGAAAAAAAAAATTCAGTGATTTTATGAAAGACATTAGCAGAGATTAGAAGCGGTTGGATGGTGGTGTTGATGATGTAGAAACAGAATTAGACATGGTCTCTGCATTCATTTTATAGAAGAACTGTCCATTATGGATATGTCACCAAAATCTTGGACTTAGGCAAATGACATTCTGTTCTTTTTAAAGAGAAATGAGGAAGTTTTGAAAACTTGAATATTAATTTTGATTTATAAAGATCACATTTTTTAAATGTCTTTTACCTTTGACCTGTCTTTCTCTTGCCTAATCATTTTCAAATAGAATTGCTTTGAGCATTGTTACATAGTTCATCTTTAGGGAGGAGAAAAAGTAAAATAAAAAAGAATTATTTAATACATACAGGCATCACATACATCCCAACAGATAGTATAAACATTTCCTTTATGTCTTTTAGGATCTGATTCCTGAAGAGGTGCATTCCTAAATATTTCTAAATATTCTATTCTATACTGGTATGAAGCTGAGATAAAACGGCTGTTTTAGACCTACCTCAGCACTGATCAAATTTAAAATATATACCCCCATACTTGGGCATAATTGAAAGTTAAATATTCTCATTAAAATATGAACAAAATATTATATTCATAAGCTAAAGAAAAACTTGGTCCAATTTTCCATCACTAAATATCTCATGGCTCCAACATAAGAACCCTCTCAAATCTTGCTTCCATCCCCCATATTCCCTCATCAGTCTTTCCAATCCACTCCTTACAGTTTGCCATATTTCTTGCTTGTTCAAATTCTAGTCCTTTCCTCCAGTACAAATTCATCTGTCCTTACCAATTTTAGCCAATTATGTTGTTCTCCATTCTTTCAAACTCTTCCACGAGACTGTTCTTTATTGGACAGAGGAGTCAAAAAGAAAGAAAGAAATTGAAGTCGCTCAGTCGTGTCTGACTCTTTGCGACCCCATGCACTGAAGGCTACCAGGCTTCTCCATCCACATAATTTTCCAAGCAAGAGTACTGGAATGGGTTGCCATTTCCTTCTCCAGGGGATCCTC
Organism: Aepyceros melampus; assembly: GCA_006408695.1. Taxonomy (NCBI): domain Eukaryota; kingdom Metazoa; phylum Chordata; class Mammalia; order Artiodactyla; family Bovidae; genus Aepyceros; species Aepyceros melampus. The sequence continues at coordinate 108,850 of SJXQ01004902.1, read as the reverse complement.
CCAACCCGGGATCAAACCCAGGTCTCCCTCATTGTAGGTGGACACCTTACCGTCTGAGCCACCAGGGAAGTCAGAATTGTGCTAAATTAAATGTCAATTGGTTCTCAAATGCTATTAATATGGTTAATCTGTATACAACAAAGTCTCATTCTGATGATTTTTCACGGATTAGTCTGCACTCATAGTGTGCATGTTTTATGGAGTCTGTATGCAGTTACAAGTATCAATGTGTAATCTTGCATAAAGATTAGGATTTAAGAATTTATCAGATCAGACTAGATTGGACTCATTCAGATAATAGAGTATCCGTTCCGTTCAGTCGCTCAGTCGTGTCAGATTCTTTGCGACCCCATGAATCGCAGCACGCCAGGCCTCCCTGTCCATCACCAACTCCCGGAGTTCATTCAGACTCATGTCCATTGAGTCCCTGATGCCATCCAGCCATCTCATCCTCGGTCGTCCCCTTCTCCTCCTGTCCCCAATCCCTCCCAGCATCAGGGTCTTTTCCAATGAGTCAACTCTTCGCATAAGGTGGCCAAAGTACTGGAGCTTCAGTTTTAGCATCATTCCTTATCTGTTGTTCCATGTTCAGTTCTAACTGTTGCTTCCTGACCTGCATACAGATTTCTCAAGAGGCAGGTCAGGTGGTCTGTTATTTCCATCTCTCTCAGAATTTTCCACAGTTTATTGTGATCCACACAGTCAAAGGCTTTTGTATAGTCAATAAAGCAGAAATAGATGTTTTTCTGGAACTTTTTTGCTTTTTCCATTATCCAGTGGATGTTGGCAATTTGATCTCTGGTTCCTCTGCCTATAATGTAGTATACTCTCCCTGTTTTAAGATCTATAATTTAATTATATCTTAGAGGCATTTTCGGCAAGTAAAGTAACACATTCACAGGTTTTAGTGATTTAGACATGGACATCTTTGTATGTTAAGGCAATAGGACATTTGCCTACAACCAGAATCAAACTCTCATGATGTTCAGCAAGTAAATGCCTTATTACTGATTAAGCTCAGAAAGCAAAACCAGAGTACCACCTGGTTTATCATTTTCAGTCAAGCATCAAGTTTAGATAATCAGTAGCAGAACTTTAATGAATGGTCAGTAAAGCATTTAAAAGCTATTGTTTGCACAAAAGACATTAATTCCTAATTTTGAAATAATTAAGAAAGTTTGAATTGCAACTGAGATATTTATTTACCTTATTTATATAGGAATCATTTATACCATGGGCCATCACCTTTTTAAACTAAGGTATTTATATAACCTCAGCATTTTTAGAATACATTATTTAAAAATTATACAAAGTACATATCATTTTAAAGGTTATGTTTTTATTGCTTTGATGTTATCATTACCTGATAAAATTGTACATTACTTTTTTTCAGAATTTGCCTTAACTAAAATAAAAAAAAACCTCTACATTTAACTAATAAGGCCTATCTAACATGATCATGTAATTATTCATGATCATTCAAATCAAATATTATCTTGGGTTGTTTCACTTAAAACAAGAAGAGTGTTCCACTGACATCTGTTTTCAAACATCAAATTCATCTCATGCATTTTTGCAATTTTTAGTATCACATACACCTCATGCAAAGAGTTGACTCATTGGAAAAGACTCTGATGCTGGGAGGGACAGGGGGCAGGAGGAGAAGGGGACAACCGAGGATGAGATGGCTGGATGGCATCACGGACTCGATGGATGTGAGTCTGAGTGAACTCTGGGAGATGGTGATGGACAGGGAGGCCTGGCGTGCTGCAATTCATGGTGTCGCAAAGAGTCGGACATGACTGAGCAACTGAACTGAATCATAAAAGAAAATACAAAAAGCATTTAAAATTTTTTAATTAGGATTTCTTATTTCTTCTATGGTGATGTGAAGATACTATACTTGTTTTTTAACCTGGGACCTTAATAAATATGGTTCAGAAGTAATTTCTTTCTCAGTTACTGTCTCAGGAAGTCTGATTTGCTCCATTAACTCCAATATAGGAAGCAATTGGAAATTGCTTCTGAAATTGGAAGATAAAATAATTCTGGATATATCAAATAACATTTTAAATTTTTCATTGTAGCCTGAAGAAACATTTTGACCAAACTTCTTAATATTAAACCTTAAAGAAAGAACACCTGTTATGTTTCAACATCTGTGTCAATGGAGAGAATCTCTCTGCTACTTAATATAGTCTATTAATGTATTTGGAACTATAACTTTATCTTTCCCCAAAATGCTACTAACATTTCATGGATTACTATGGCATCCTTAATTTAGAGGAGCTGAGTTAAGACAGGTACAGGTATTGTTATCTAAAATGTGTTCTTTACAAACTTATATATTACAAAATCAAAAAATATTTATAAGTTGCTCCTATTGAGAGATACTGATGAGGTCTCTCAGAGAATAGAGAGATAAATCTTATGTGGACAATGGTCCTGATATTTCATAGGTCAGATTTTTACCATAGCTGGTAGAAAGAGTAAAAGAAATAGAAATATTCACATATATCACTTTCAACATTATACTTCTTATCATTTTTGCCAGTTTTCTTCAATTAAGCCTATTTCCCCTACCTTCTCCAAATATCACCAGTAAACTTTACCCTTCCTCTTCAAATCCTGTCTTCATAATCTTTCTGAAATTTCTACATTTTAATACTAAGGGCCTAGGCATTCTAAACAGCCATCTTGACATTAAGTCCTTATTAGTTTTATCTACTCCACTTTCGGGTCAGGAGGGGTGGACCTGAGGGGATAACCCTCGTCCAAGGTAAGGAGCAGCAGTTGCGCTTTGCTGGAGCAGCCATGAAGAGATACCCCATGACCAAGGTAAGAGAAACCCAAGTAAGATGGTAGGCATTGCGAGAGGGCAGCAGAGGGCAGACACACTGAAACCATAATTACAGAAAACTAGCCAACCTGATCACATAGACCACAGCCTTATCTAACTCAATGAAACTAAGCCATGCCACGTGGGGCCACCCAAGACGGATGGGTCATGGTGGAGAGGTCTGACAGAATGTGGTCCACTGGAGAAAGGAGTGAAAAACCACTTCAGTATTCTTGCCTTGAGAACACCATGAACAGTATGAACAGGCAAAATGATAGGATACTGAAAGGGGAACTACCCAGGTTGTTAAGTACCCAATATGCTACTGGAGATCAGTGGAGAAATAACTCCAGAAAGAATGAAGGGATGGAGCCAAAACAAAACAAGAAAATAAATACCCAATTGTGGATGTGACTGGTGATAAAAGCAAGGTTCGATGCTGTAGAAAGCAATATTGCATAGGAACCTGGAATGTTAGGTACATGAATCAAGGCAAACTGGAAGTGGTCAAACAGGAGATGGCAAGAGTGAACGTTGACATTCTAGGAATCAGCAAACTAAAATGGACTGGAATGGGTCAATTTAACTCAGATGACCATTATATCTGCTACTGCAGGAAGGAATCCCTAGAAGAAATGGAGTAGCCACCATAGTCAACAAAAGAGTCTGAAATGCAGTACTTGGATGCAATCTCAAATGGCAGAATGATCTCTGTTTGTTTCCAAAGCAAACCATTCAACATCACGGCAATCCAAGCCTATGCCCCAACGAGTAACACTGAAGAGGCTGAAGTTGAATGGTCTATGAAGATCTACATGACCTTTTAGAACTAAAACCCAAAAAAGATGTCCCTTTCATTATAAGGGATTGGAATGCAAAAGTAGAAAGTCAAGAAACACCTGGAGTAACAGACAAATTTGGCCTTGGAGTACGGAATGAAGCAGGGCAAAGGCTAATAGAGTTTTGCCAAGAAAATGCACTGGTCACAGCAAACACCCTCTTACAACAACACAAGAGAAGAGTATGCACATGGACATCACCAGATGGTCAACACCAAAATCAGATTGATTATATTCTTTGCAGCCAAAGATGGAGAAGCTCTATAAAGTTAACAAAAACAAGACCAGGAGCTGACTGTGGCTCAGATCATGAGCTCCTTATTGCCAAATTCAGACTGAAATTGAAGAAAGTAGTGAAAACCACTAGACCATTCAGGTATGACCTAAATCAAATCCCTTATGATTCTACTAGATCTGATAGACAGAGTGCCTGATGAACTATAGATGGAGGTTCCTGACATAGTACAGGAGACAGGGATCAAGACCATCCCCAAGAAAAAAGCAATGCAAAAAAGAAAAATGGCTTTCTGAGGAGGGCTTACGAATAGCTGAGAAAAGAAGAGAAGAGAAAAAAGCAAAGGAGAAAAGGAAAGATATAAGCTTTTGAATGCAGAGTTACAAAGAATAGTAATGAGAGATTTAAAAAAAAAAAGCCTTCTTCAGTGATCAGTGCAAAGAAATAGACGAAAACAACAGAATGGGAAAGACTAGAGATCTCTTCAAGAAAATTAGAGATATCAAGGGAACATTTCATGCAAAGATGGGCTCGATAAATGACAGAAATAGTATGGACCTAACAAAAGCAGAAGATACTAAGAAGAGGTGGCAAGAATACACAGAAGAATTATTAAAAAAAAAATCATGACACAGATAATCACGATGGTGTGATCACTCACCTAGAGCCAGACATCCTGGAATGTGAAGGCAAGGAGGCCTCAGAAATCATCACTATGAACAAAGCTAATGGAGGTGATGGAATTCCAGAAGAGCTATTTCAAACCCTGAAAGATGATGCTGTGAAAGTGCTGCACTCAACATGCCAGCAAATTTGGAAACCTCAGCAGAGGCCACAGGACTGGAAAATGTCAATTTTCATTCCAATCCCAAAGAAAGGCAATGCCAAAGAATGCTCAAACTACCACACAATTGCACTCATCTCACATGCTAGTAAAGTAATGCTCAAAATTCTCCAAGCCAGGCTTCAGCAATACGTGAACCATGAAGTTCCAGATGTTCAAGCTGGTTTTAAAAAAGGCAGAGGAAACAGAGATTTCGTTACCAACATCCACTGGATCATCGTAAAAGCAAGAGAGCTCCAGAATAACATCTCTTTCTGCTTTATTGACTATGGCAAAGCCTTTGACTGTGTGGATCACAATAAACTGTGGAAAATTCTGAAAGAGATGGGAATACCAGACCACTTGACCTGCCTCTTGAGAAACCTATATGCAGGTCAGGAAGCAACAGTTAGAACTGGACATGGAACAACAGACAGGTTCCAAATACGAAAAAGAGTACGTCAAGGCTGTATATTGTCACCCTGCTTATTTAACTTCTATGCAGAGTACATCATGAGAAACTCTGGGCTGGAAGAAGCACAAGCCGGAATCAAGATTGCCGGGAGAAATATCAATAACCTCAGATATGCAGATGACACCACCCTTATGGCAGAAAGTGAAGAGGAACTAAAAAGCCTCTTGAGGAAAGTGAAAGAGGAGAGTGAAAAAGCTGGCTAGAAGCTCAACATTCAGAAAATGAAGATCTTGGCATCTGGCCCCATCACTTCATGGGAAATAGATGGGGAAACAGTGTCAGACTTTATTTTTGGCGGGGCTCCAAAATCACTGCAGATGGTGATTTCAGCCATGAAATTAAAAGATGCTTACTCCTTGGAAGGAAAGTTATGACCAACCTAGATAGCATATTCAAAAGCAGAGACATTACTCCATCTAGTCAAGGCTATGGTTTTTCATGTGGTCATGTATGGATGTGAGAGTTGGATTCTGAAGAAAGCTGAGCACTGAAGAATCGATGCTTTTGAACTGTGTTGTTGGAGAAGACTCTTGAGAGTCCCTTGGACTGCAAGGAGATACAACCAGTCCATTCTAAAGGAGATCAGTCCTGGGTGTTCATTGGAGGGACTGATGTCAAAGCTGAAACCCCAATACTGTGGCCACCTCATGCGAAGAGTTGACTCATTGGAAAAGACCCTGATGCTAGGAGTGATTGGGGGCAGGAGGATAAGGGCATGACAGAGGCTGAGATGGCTGGATCCATCACCGCCTCGATGGACGTGAATTTTAGTGAACTCCGGGAGTTGGTGATGGACAGGCAGGCCTGGCATGCTCGATTAATGGGGTTGCAAAGAGTCGGTTACAACTGAGCGACTGAACTAACTGAACTGAGTGTTTTATCATTTTCTATTTATAGTTTTGCTAAAATCTATGTTAGCAACTATAACTCATATGCCTAAAAGACAACGATGCTTACCATAACAACTTGAGAATTCACTACAGATCAGATTTCTAATTCAGACTCCTCCCATACATCAGGGATATTGTGTCAAACTTTATCAGTAATTTTTAAGGATACAATAATTTTGTGACACAAATTAAGTGGTCAAGTCCAGGATCCCCTGCATAGTTCCACAGTAATTTTTCTTCTCCCATGGAGCAACTCTGGCCTAGGTTAACACATGAGGTTTCTGAGTGAGATGTGTAGTCATCTCATTTACACAGAAACCATTTATATCATGGAACATCATCATTTTAAACTGAGATATTTACATAACTAACATATTTTACAGAGACCTATGTCACATAAATTCTTAGACTCCAGGTCTTTTACAGTAAGAGATTCAAGCAACCAGGTCTATTCTGCTGAAAACATTCTACACATAGGGACTATCTTCCTAGCAAAAAGCATTAGGTTATTCACCAGGAAGTTTACCAGAACATAAACATGTCTAAAAAAAAAGAAACACAAATACGTCTATGAAAAAAACTTGACATGTTTAAGTGTCTCACTTTCTTTCATGTGTCTCAAACCCAGGATTTCACAACAGCTTTTTAATCCTTTAACACCTTTCTTTTTAAAAAGTATTTTCCCAATTCGCCATAAAGACAGACAAAAACAAAACAAAGAAAAATTTGTTAAAATTATTCTGGTTTCTTATTCTCTCATTTTATGCAACACAATTTTGACTGCATTTTCCTATGGAAATTAACTTGTGGAAATTTTTTCTCTGTATACTCCTACTACATAATATCTTAGTAACCAATGGTGTCCTGAGGGAATAAAAAGAGGTGGTATATGACTGTGATAAAAAATTTTTCATTATTCAGTAAATGATTTATTGATTTTATTTCCTATGTTTAAGTATCAAATATGATCCTTATCTCTACCAACAGGAGTAATTCTTTAAAATAATTTTTATTCTTCTATGAAATATTTATTCCACCTCATATAATATTCTCCAAGTTCATCCCTATTGTTGCATAAGTCAGAATTTTCTTCTTTTTCAAAGACTAATAATCCACTGAGTGCGTATACATTTTCTTTATTCAGCCGTCTGTTGATAGACATTTGCAACACCACCATATCTTGGTTAATGTGAATTATGCTGTAATTTATCAAATCATTGTAGTACAGGTTATCTCTTCAAGGTCATGACTCTATTTACTTTGGATACATAACCAGAGATAGGGTTGCTGCATCATATGGCAGTTTTATTATCAATTTTGGGGAACTTCCATGCTCTTTAAAATACTGGCTGCACAATTTTAGAGACACCACCAATAATGTCCAAAAGTTCAAATTTCTATGCGTACTTGACAATACTTGCTGTTAATAATTTTTTTACAATAGTCATCCTAAGAGGTGTGAAGTGATATTTCATTGTGGTTTTGATTTGCATTTCCCTAGTGACTGATAATCTATTCACGTACCATCTATATTTGTTGGCCATTTATATGATCTCTTTGGAAAAATGTCTATTCAAGATTTTGTCCATTTCTTGACAGGATTACTAGGAGTTTTTGCTATTAAGTTATACTCTTATATGTTTTAAATATGAATCCCTGATAAGAAAAATGGTTTGCAATATTTTATCTCATTCTGTAGGTTGCCTTTTCATGTTGTAATTGCTTTCTTTGCTGTGCAGAAGCTGTTTAGTTTAATATAGTCTTACTTTGCTAATTTTGCTTTCTTTGCTAATGCTTTTGTTGTCATTGCCAAGACTAATTTATGAAGATTTTCCTCTACATTTTTTTCTAGGAGTTTTACAGTTTCAGGTGTTATGTTTAAATCTTTAATCTGTTCTGAGTTGACTTTGCATACGTTGGAAAAGAAGGGTCCACTTTCATTCTTTCAAATATATTAATAGCTGTTCAGCTTTCCCATTACTATTTATTGAAGAGACTGTTCTTTACCCTTTGTATACTCTTTAGCACTGTTCTAGAAGTATCTAAAGTAGTCACATTCAAAGAAACAGAGACTAGAATGCCAAGGGTTGGAGAGAATGCGAAATGGGAAGTTGCTGTCTAAAAGATAAAAAGTTATAGTTTGTCTAAAATGAATAAGTTTTGGAGATCTGCTATACAACTGTGGGACTATAGTTAAAATATTGTATTTTGTATAATATGTCAATCTAAAAATTGTGAAAAAACTAGATCTTATGTTGTTTTTACCACATTAAAAAGTATAAACATAATTAAATTTGGTTCTATCACTTGAATAAATTAATTTTACCAGAAAGTTATATCACAATTTTGTTTTTCTTTAAGAATTTTTTTCTCAGTATGCTAGAAAATTAAAAAGCATAATTTTCTCTGCAGTTGAGACAGGACATTACTACTAAAAGAATACCCAGGGGCTGCATGAATGTTAATTTACATAGTATGTATAAATTCACTTACTCCCTCATCAAGCAATTCATGAAACTGAATTATAGTTTGTCTCAATTTGGTGATGTTTATTGAGTAAGTGAGGTAAATTTTTCACACAAATTGGGCATTTAAATTCTTAACAGTTTGTGCTTATTTCTCACATCACCATAAAAATATAACAATAATGAAAAATTTTGAAATACTGTGAGAATTACCAAAATGTGACACAGAAATACAATTGACCAAATGCTGTTGGAAAAATGGTGCCAACAGTCTTGATCCATACTGGGTTGCCACAAGTCTACAATTATTTTTTAAGCTCTGAAATATCTGTAAAGCACAACGAAGCAAAATGCAAGAAAACAAGGCATGCCTGTATTCTTCCTTTGGAAAACTCTGTATGTCCAGGAAAGCCCAGAGCACCTCCTTCTACTTTACTTCCATAGCTGAGGTTTCTCAGGTGTGAGTTCAGCACCAGTGCTCTATGTCTCTCAACCACAGGAGTGTCAAAGCACTCCAAAAACTTTCTTATCAGAACAGAGGTAAAGATTAGCACTCTGCCTCCTCCCACCATGTGGCACTCATAACACTTATGGCAACAGCTGCCTCTGATATTCCCTTCCTCTCCCCAACCTATATGAATAGAATCAAGAGTCCAGGGAATGACTTCTCAGACACTTCCAATTCTGCAGTGATCTAATTTTGGAATTTCACATTTTTTAAGAATCTTCAAGCCTACTGATGAAATTCAGTGTTAATACCCTTTAATATCTATACATCATCAATTGAGACTATTTTTACAGTTTCACATGTTGCTATATTTAATTAAAAATAAGGTATACATTTTCCATATTAGCATGCTGCTGCTGCTAAGTCACTTCAGTCGTGACTGACTCTGTGCAACCCCATAGACTGCAGCCCATCAGGCTCCGCCATCGCTGGGATTCTCCAGGCAAAAACACTGGAGTGAGTTGCCATTTCCTTCTCTGATGGATGAAAGTGAAAAGTGAAAGTAAAGTCGCTCAGTCGTGTCCGACTCTTTGTGACCCCATGGACTGCAGCCCACCAGGGTCCTCTGTCCATGGGATTTTCCAGGCGAGTACTGGAGTGGGTGGCCATTGCCTTCTCCATCCATATTAGCATATGTGTGTGTGTGTGTGTGTGTGTGTGTGTATTTCATTTCTTTTAATAATAGCAGTATGTTTTTCATTATATGACTACATATTTATTCTGTCTCTTACAAATAATTTATCTCCTTTCAATTTCAGGTCATGAAAAAAAGTACTTCTTTGCATATTTTATTTGTAAAGTTTCAGTGTTCTGGAATAATGTAGATCAATTTCTTAGAACAAGATTCAGTGCGTTGAAAATTAATGTATGTTTAAATGTTAATATGCATTTGATAATGTATATCATCAAATTATACAACCATTGGCAATATATGCCAGTGCTGAATTCCCTACATCATAACTCAGATTGTATGCCATCTAATGTGGAGCCTTGGTAAAGGATTTCTGTATTGATAACTATTTTTAATTTGAATTCCCTTTATTATGAGTAAATTTGAAAATATTTTCGTGATTTTTTTAAGCATTTTAGAAATTTCAATAAACTATCTGCTTGTGCATATTGCCATTTCATTTTCCCCAATCCATTTTTGTAATTGATTTACTATTCAGTAAGAATATTTAATATATTAAAAAGATAAAGTGTTTTCTATACATATTGTCAATATCTTCCCCTAGCATGGCTTATATTTTTGGTTTTGTTCATTGTGTGTTTTTCTTATGTATATATCAAATTTCTTACTATGGGTTTAATCTTTATCTTAGCTAGGATCACAGAACTACACAATAATATTTAAATAAAGAATATATATACATAAAATCATATGAATAATAAATAGGTTAAATGTATAAATATTAAATTATGTATGTGAACTGAGAACTTCAGGATGTAAAAGCTGGGTTTAGAAAAGGCAGAGGAACCAGAGATTAAATTTTCAATATTCACTGGATTGGAAAGTAACCAAGGGAATTCCAAGAAAGCATCTGCTTCGCTGACTACACTAAAGCCTTTGACTGTGTGGATCACAACAAACTGTGAAAAATTCTTAAAGAGATGGGAATACCAGAGCAGATACCTGCCTCCTGAGAGATCTGTATGCAGGTCAAGAAACAACAGTTAGAACCAGATATGGAACAATGGCTGGTTCCAAATTGGGAAAGGAGTACCTCAAGGCTGTATCAGTCATCTGACTCTTTGCGACCCCATGGACTGTACCTACCAGGCTTCTCTGTCCATGGGATTCTCCAGGCAAGAATACTGGAGTGGGTTACCATTTCCTTCTCCAGGGGATATTCCCGACCCAGGGATTGAAACCGGGTCTCCCGCATTAGAGGCAGACGCTTTAACCTCTGAGCCACCAGGGAAGCCCATATGACAATATACACTCTGCTTATTTAACTTATATGCAGAGTACATCATGTAAAATGCTGGGCTGGATTAATCTCAATCTGGAATCAAGATTGCTGGGAGAAATATCAACAACCTCACATATGCAGATGATATCACTCAAATGGCAGAAAGTGGAGGAACTAAAGGGCTTCTTGATGAGGATGAAAGAGGAGACTGAAAAAGCTGGCTTAAAACTCGACATTCAAAACCTAATCATGGCATCTGGTCCCATTAAAGTAAGTGAAAGCTCAATCGTGTTCGACTCTTTGCAACCCCATGGACTATAACCTACCAGGTTCCTCCATCCATGGGATTTTCCAGGCAAGAATGCTGGAGTGGGTTGCCATCCCATTACTTCATGGCAAATAGAAGGGGAAAAAGTGAAAGAAGTGATAGATTTTATTTTCTAGGGTTCCAAAGTCACTGCAGACAAGGACTGCAGTCACATAAGGAAAATTATAACAAACCTAGACAGCATATTAAAAAGCAGAGACACCACTTTGCCAATAAATGTCAGTATATTTAAAGGTATGGTGTTTCCAGTAGTCATGTATAGATGTGAGATGCGGGCCATAAGGAAGGCTGAGCACTGAAGAACTGATGCTTTCAAATTGCGGTGCTGAAAAAAAAAAAAAATGTGGTGCTAGAGAAGACTCTTGAGAGTCCCTAGGACAGCAAGGAGACCAAACCAGTCAATCCTAAAGAAAATTAACCCTGAATATTTATTGGAAGGACTGATGCTGAAGTTAAGGTTCCAATATTTTGGCCACCTGATGTGAAGAGCTGACTAATTGGAAAAGACTCCTAGATAGTAAACTGTATATACATAATATACATATGTATACTTAATATAAATATCCAAAAGATTACTCAAAAACGATAAAATTTGTGTAAATATTCCATAAAGGCATAGGGTTTTTTATTTTTACTTGATGGTTACTCAGTTGGGATTAACAGCATTTTAGTTAATTGCTTTCTAACAAATTTAATATATTTAAGGATTTTGTAATACAGTTTACTATCTAGGAGGGCAAGATCTCCTTATGTTACTCTTTTTTCTTGTCAAAATTTTCTACACAATCTGTTTCTATGTTCCATATTTACTACCTACATCAAATTTAAGAATAGTTAGCTAATCAACTTTTAAAGTTTTCCTGCTTAGTATTTTTATAGGAATAATTCATTTCAAGCATATTTGAGGAAAAAGTCATTAGACAGAAAATTTCTATGAGAAGATAATGATGCTGTTGGATGAAAGATGAAGACTGATAGTAATCCTTGGTTTTAGCAATATCCTTTAACAGAATGCTCATGAAATGAAGTGATTTAGAGATAATCGTGAGAGGAAAGGATCTGACACTTTTTTTCCCTTTGATCTATCAGTATAGTTAAGCTATATATTGATACTTATGTAAAAATATGTATGTTTTTTTAAATTAATGTTTATTTTTTAGTTTGTTTTGCTTTACAATACTATATTCATTTTGCTATACATTGACATGAATCAGCCACGAGTGTACATGAACTCCCAATCCTGACCACCACCTCCCTCCTCCCGCCCCACAACATCTCTCAAAGACTTTGTGCATACAATTAGTTATTATGATAGTTATTAGTTCAGATATTATCTGGAGGGTTTGTTGTAGTCCATGGGAAACTGCTAAACAAATACAAACATGCATATAAATATACTTAATATACATATACACACTAATATTTTCATTAAGTGCATATGAATATATGTATGTATGTATATTTTACCTAATGTTTTGTGGAGTACAACTAAACCTGCAGGCTATTTATATATTACCCATTGATGGACTAGGCTATACTTTGGTAATTCAGAACAGTAATTGTAACAGGAATAGGTAACAAGAATGAAGAAAAGCTCTGTGGTTGATAGTGAAAATAAGTCCTGCTGAAATGTCATGTTATAAGGGAAATAATACAAAAGATATTTTGTTTTCTTAGCAAGAAGAAAGGCTTCCTAGTTCTCCGTTTTTCACACACACACACGAATACAAAGTAATAGACAATTATGTTAGGTTAATATTTTGATAAACTTTGAGTTTGGAAGGTGAAACTCTTAAAGGCCATGCTGAAGGAGCAATGGTAGGTCTCTGCTCTGTTATCACACTTTTTATGTGGCATTCACAAGATAAGAGAAATTTCTTCAATAGGTGAAGGATATGGAAGGGGAGAAATGGAGAAAGATGTGTGCTATCAAGGGAGAAATTTTGAGGATGAAGAACTAGACAATTAATGGGAAATTTGTATATTTTTACATTTTAGTATGTAATGAGTGTTCTTTTCCTTTTAAAACTCACACTTTCTCTGAAATCGTTCAGAAATTTTTGAGGTATACAAAAAGCGAGAAGTCTTCTTAGAAGCTGAGAAGAGGGCATGAATAGAGACCTGCTGTTAAAGTACAAGAATTCACTAGGAAATAAAACCTTTTGTATCTCATTTACAGTTTAATGCATTTCATTGAATTACCCTTATTTATGAGCACATAGTAAAGGATATGTAAAAATAGCTCACAGGAAAGCTTTGATAACTATATATTGTATAAGTGGATAAATTAATTAACAAGCAATCCAATTAATATATCTGTTTTATTATAGTAAAACTGGGGAAGGATATGAATACAGGAAAGCTATGTGGTCCTTGACAGTGTTATTTTTATATTATGTGGCTTGTAAACCATACATTTTCTTGTGATGATGTACATGGAGTGATGTGCAGTTACTTAAACAAAAACTGTCAAATCAGTTTGACAGCTAGAAACAGTCTTCCAGTGGTATGGAAAGGGGAAGAAAACTCCAGCAAGAAACTGGATACAAAAATTGGTATTGTAACACAAACCTGGTCACAGGCTTAGATTGGTGTCCCCAGTGTATTCATGACAGTACTCAGAGACCCTGTAGAATCACCCTTGGGATTCTGAAATAGTACATTTATTATCCTTGGCCAAAATACTGTCAGAACTGCTTCTACAATTATTGAGTAAACTATATTACCTGTTAGCTCATGATATAGAGTTATTGCCTTTTTAGGATTTGAAGTCCTAGATTTAAGGGCCAGATGGGACTTATTTGTCATAAAATAAACTAAAAAATGGGTAAAAAGATAATCCTCCAGTTTATACTTATTTACTTTTATACCTCAGTCCTAAGCTATAATACCTGCTATTACCCTAACACCTTTGTTTCTGTTTTAAATCCCAAAGGGCACTTATTTTATTTTGAAACAGATGTGCAGATAAAAAAATGGAGCTGTTAAGGAAGATTTTATTGTTAGAAAAATGTAATATAGTTGATACATCTCAAACAAATAGCAGAATGCAATATTTCGACTATGCTGATTCATTTAGAAGTGTGTTTTCTTTTCCAGAGACCCAGGTGATTTCTAATATGGGTATGGCAAGAATTTACTCATAAGCTATCTGGAAAAAAATTTGGAAATATGTTCTAAGCAACTATTTTAATTTTATATCACTTAATACAGTAAAGAATACAGAATAAATATATAAGCATGTATTTACCCATGAAATCTCTACCCAGATCAAGATATAGAATATTATCAATATTTCAGAAGCATTACTCTTCAGTCAATAACCCCCAAATATTTACCATTCTAACCTTCATCACCATAGAATAATTTTGCCTGAGTTTTACCTACATAAAAATATAATTATAGTAAACAAACTCAGTTGTTTATAGATTCCTTTGTTCAATACCATATGTATGAGATTCATCCCCCTTGTTGTGTACTTCACATGTTTTCATTGTTGTATAGTATTCCACTGTGGGTATAAAGAAAGAAAGAAAGTGAAGTTGCTCAGTCGTGTCTGACTCTTTGCTAACCCATGGACTGTAGTCCACCAGGCTCCTCCATCCATGGAATTTTCTAGCAAGAGTTCTGGAGTGAGTTGCCATTTCCTTCTCCAGGGGATCTTCCCAACCCAAGGATCGAACCCAGAATCTCCCACATTGTGGGCAGATGCTTTACTGTCTGAGCCACCAGGAAATCCCATTGTGGGTATAATCCACAATTTATTATTGTATGTATCTATTCTGTTGTTTCCTGGGGTGGGAAGATCTCCTGGAGAAGGGAATGGCAACCACTCCAGTATTCTTGCCTGGAGAACTCCATGGACAGAAGATCTTAGTGGACTTTAGTCCATGGGGTCACAAACAGTTGCACACTACTGAGTGACTAACACTATTCTATCATTATTTGACACTTCTTTTGTTCTGGTTTAGCTGCTATTGTACTAGTTTTTTGGTGAATGTTAGAATTCCTTTCTGTTAAAAATGTACTCAGAAAAAATTGTTCAGTCATAGGTTTTTAGGGCTTCCCTGGTAGCTCAGCTGATAAAGAATTTGCCTGCAAGGCAGGCAATCCGGGTTCAATTCCTGGGTCGGGAAAACCCGCTAGAGCAGAGAGAGGCTACCCACTCCAGTATTCTTGTGCTTCCCCGGTGGCTCAACTGATAAGTAATCTGCTTGCAATGAGGAAGACCTGGGTTCGATCCCTGGGTTGGAAAGACTCCCTGGAGAAGGGAACAGCTACCCACTTCAGTATTCTGGTCTGGAGAACTCCATGGACTGTAGAGTCCATGGCATCTCAAAGAGTCTGACATAACTGAGTCACTTTCACTCTCTAACTTTAGTAGTTACCCCCAAAAGATTTCTAAAAAGAATACTCTAATTTAAAACCCTAAAACCAGTGTGTATTTGATTTGTTCCATATTCTCTCTAGATATTGTCAGTCCTTTCAATTATATCCACTACAATGAGAGTATAATGGCATTTCACTGTGCTTCTGATTTCCATTTTCCTGGTAACTAATGAAATTGAGGTATTCTAAAATAGTTATCGACAATTTTGTCAGTCTCCTTTATGAAATATCTGATTAGTTTTTCAGCTCTTTAAGTCCTTTGTCAAAATAGTGTATTGCAGATATCTTCTCCAAGTCAGTGGTTTGAAATTTTACCAACATATATTTCTTCATATAATTTTAAGATAATTTTTATACATTGAGAGTTTTACTATATTGAATATTATTTTACTATATTGAGCATGTATGACATGAAGTTTATGGTCTTTTTATCAAATATATTTTTGCATCTAGTAGTTTTCCTCAGTTCAGTTCAGTCGCGCAGTCGTGTCCGACTCTTTGCGACCCCATGAGTCGCAGTACGCCAGGCCTCCCTGTCCATCACCAACTCCTGGAGTTCACTCAGACTCACATCCATTGAGTCCATGATGCAATCCAGCCAGCTCATCCTCGGTCGTCCCGTTCTCCTCCTGCCCCCAATCCCTCCCAGCATCAGGGTCTTTTCCAATGAGTCAACTCTTCGCATATGATTTTTATAAAATCTAACTGTTCTCATTTTAAAATGTCTTTTATAAATGGAATGTATGTATAATATTAAATTTTGTGTGACTTTATATATATATGTATATATACACTTTTGAATATGTATTCTAATGAAAATATATGTATTTTATATATACACAGTCTAATTTGACAACCTCTGACTTTTAACTACAGTATTCAGTTCAAGAATATTTAATATAATTACCAATATATTTATATGTAAGATGAACCTCTTACAATTTATAGCATCTTTTACCTGTTCCTTTCCCTCAGCCATTGTCTTCTTTGAATTAACCATATGTTGTCTTTTTTTTTTCATTTATTACCCTATTGTGATGCAATATTTTATGTCCAATATATTCTGCCTGACAAAAAGAGTTGAGAGAAATTTTCTTGAGCTGACCCACAGTGAATCATAAAAAAGCAGTAGTTTATCTAGAAAAAATGTGATCATTAAAAGAATCACATAATTACAGGGAAGAAGGAATATCACTGGAAATCATAAATATGCAGATAAACAAATATATGTATTAATTTTAAAGCAAGAGTACTACTGTTGCATATAATTAAATCAATAGTAGTAAAATAATAATAATGTTTTATGTTGTTAAATATGTGATGATAGAATTTCAAAAGGCATGAGGGCTTAAAAATTAGTATCAATTTCTGCACTATTTGCTAACTGCTAAGTCACTTCAGTCGTGTCCGACTCTGTGCGACCCCATAGACGGCAGCCCACCAAGCTCCTCTGTCCACGGGATTTTCCAGGCAAGAGTACTGGAGTGGGTGCCATTGCCTTCTCCGTCTGCACTATTTAGGAAGAGCCAAATATATTAACCCTTTAAGGTTTGCCATGCTGTACTTAGTCACTTATTCATGTCCGCCTCTGTGACCCCATGGACTGTAGCCTGCCAGGCTCCTCTGTCTACTGGTATTCTCCGGTCAAGAATACTGGAGTGGATTGCCATGCCCTCTCCAGGAAATCTTTCCAATCCAGGGATCAAACCCAGGTCTCTCACATTATAGGTGGATTCTTTATTGTCTAAGTCAAAAGGGAAGCCCAAGAATACTGTACTAATATACAATAAGGATCATATTATAATTTCTAATGTTAGAGGCAATGTTTATATATTTCATGTTTATAATTTTTGGAACATTTTGAATATGTGACTTTATGTTTTCTATAAGATGCTGGGCTCAAGTTTTTTCAAATATTGTTTTGCTACTTTTCCTTTATCTCACAGCACTGTAATTTACACCCATATTTATACACTTTCACTATTCTAATTTCTCATACAAATTTCTCTTCATATATTCCATCTTTTTTCCTATCTGTGCTTCTTTGTGAATATTTTACCCAGTTGAATAAATACGTTTTCAGTTGTATGTAAACTACTGTTTAATAAAATAAATTTCACTGCAGTATACTTTGTATATAATAGAGTATGGATTTTAGGTTTGTAGTTTTATGAATTAACTACTGATGGACAGAAACATCTGATTTTTGTGCAGGTATGTTGCATCCTAAAACTTTGATGAGTTAGTTTACTACCTCTAATAGCTTTCCTGTGGATTCTTGTGGATTTTCTATGTAATAGACTCTTGTCTTTTATGACTAGATATAGTTTTACCTCTTCATTACCAATTTGGATGCATTTAAAATCCTTTTCTTGTCTAATTACTCTGGCTAGAACTTCCCATACAATCTTGAAAGGAGTGGAGAAGGCAGGCATCTTAGTATTGTTGCTAATCTTTGGGAGAAAGGCTTTCAGTTTTTCACCACTGATAATAATGCTACTCAGTAATTTTTCGTAAATGTCCCTTATTGTGTTGACAAATTTTCCTTATATTCTTAGCATTCTGAGGGTTTTTATCATGAAAGGGTACAGGATTTTTTCAAATGTCTTTTATGTGTTAACTGAGATGAACATGGAGTTTTGTGTGTTTTGAGTTTTTCCTCCTAATTCTAGTAATGTGATATATTACATGCACTTATTTGTGTTAAACAACTCTTGTATTCCTTGGATGCTGCTGCTGCTGCTGCTAAGTCGCTTTAGTCGTGTCCGACTCTGTGCGACCCCATAGATGGCAGCCCACCAGGCTCCCCCGTCCCTGGGGTTCTCCAGGCAAGAACACTGGAGTGGGTTGCCATTTCCTTCTCCAATGCATGAAAGTGGAAAGTGAAAAGTGAAAGGGAAGTCGCTCAGTCATGTCCGACTCTTAGCGACCCCATGGACTGCAGCCCACCAGGCTCCTCCCTCCATGGGATTTTCCAGGCAAGAGTATTGGAGTGGGATGCCATTGCCTTCTCCATTCCTTGGATAAATCCTACTTGATCATGGTATATAGTAATACTTCTAATGTGTTGTTGGATTTGATTAATTGTTAGTATTTTCTGGAAAATTTTTGCATTTAAGTTCATAATTATTCTTGGCCTATAATTTTATTTTCTTTTAATGTCTTTATCTGGCTTTGAATAGGGATAATATTGGCCTCATAGAATGAGTTAGGAAGTGTTCCTCCATCAGTTTTTTAGAAGAGTTTGAGAAAGAGCAGTGAACTCCTTTAATAAATTTTTCTTTCCATTTATTTTACTTTTTAATGCCAGAAGTTCCTTTTGGTTCTTTTATATAATTCATATGTCTTTATTCACATTTTTACTTTTTCATGGATTATTATTTCCCTAATTTTCTTTAATTATTTGTCCATGGGTTCCTTTAGCTCTTTAAGCATAATTGAAATAGTCAACTTAAAATCTCTGTCTGGTAAATCCAATGCCTGATTTTCTTAGGGGATACTTTCTGTTCATTTGCATTTTTCCTATGAATGAGGAGGAGTGTCATATATATCCTATGTCTTTGAATTCTTGGTGATACTTTTCTGTTGAAAAAAATTTGAATATTATATTCAAATATTGAATATTTTACTATTATAATATAATAACTATGAAAATCAGATTTTTTTCCCCTTCCCAAGAGATTGCTGTTTCCTGGTTGTTGAAGCTTGCAATCATCTGTCCGTTTAGTTACTTTTTCCAAACTATTATTTCAGAGATATATTTTCTTGTCCTTGTGATCACTCAAGTCTTGGCTCCTTTAGGTTTTATTCAGATACTGTTTTGACAGAGATTTTCTTGAATACCAGGAGCATTTTTAAACTGCCCTTTTCTTTACTCCGTGCTTGCTTGGTACTATAAACCTTTGATCTTTCCTAGCCTTCTAACAGGTTGACTGACAGATTTTGCTTCCTTTTCAATGTTTCTATGGAGGGACAGAAATTTGGAGCTGCCTAATCTGGAATTTTGTTGATATATTTGCCTTGTTATTTTTGTTTGGATGTAGTATATTAAAGTTATAACTTTTTTAAAGCTTCAGAAAACATTATTTTCATACAAATTTTTTTTTTCTCTCTTAAACTGAAATTTGTCAATAGTCAGTTCTAGATTCTGTTTCTGCTGATGTGGTTCTATTTAGCCTACTCTAAGCCCTTATAGTTGAGCTTCCCTAGTGACTCAGATGGTAAAGAATCTGCCTCAATGCAAGACACTGGGGTTTGTTTAGTCCCTGGGTTGGGAAGATCCCCTAGGGAAGGGAATGGCTACCCACTCCAGTATTCTTGCCTGGAGAATTCCATAGACAAGGAGCCTGGCAGGCGGTAGCCCACGAGGTTGCAAAGAGTCGGACACAACTAAGTGGTAAACACTTTCACACTCCACACACATAGGTTCTTTTGGTGTCTGATCAAATGCTTGGTTGTTTACTGAATCCTTTCACCATAGTGCACCTTAAATGTCAATGTTTGTTACACCAGTACTACATGATTGTTGAATCCTCTGCTAAGTTCTGTAATATCCTTGTTTAATCTATTTAAAATAGGTAAATGCTATTTTATCTTTTTTTCTTGGAGCTCTTTCTAGTGCATTTGCAGTTTATGAACTGGTTAAACTCATTGAGGTCAGTGACACATACATTTTCTGGCATTTCGTGCAGAGCAGGTCCTCTGTGGTTCTTTTGTGTATGTTAGTCACTCAGTCATGTCCGACTGTGTGTGATTCCATGGATTGCAGCTCACCAGCCTCCTCTGTCCATGGAATTCTCCAGGCAAGAATATTGGAGTGGGCTGCCATTCCTTTTTCCAGAGAAACTCCCCAATCCAAGGATCAAACCTGGGTCTCCGGCATTGCAGGCAGATTCTGTACCATCTGAGTCAACAGGGAAGCTCCTCTGGAGTTCTTTCTTTCAATTTTTTTGTCTGTAAAGTTAAAAGCTGAAATCCCAACCCTGCCACCTGCTACAACCATAGTCTCAGGTAGACTTTACTTCTTGCTTGGACTCTAGTTTGTAAATTTTTAAATGCCTTGATTTGAATGTGGAACTTTCCATAATGTTTATCCTTTCTCTCAGGAGGCATAGTTCCTTATAACATACTTCTTTGACTTTTCATGTCTATGAATAATTGTTTTTGTATTGTTTTCAGATTTTAATGTCATTTGGAATGGCTAGTATTATTCATGTTGCTTCCCTCACTTTTGAGGTTTAGTCACCGATGAAGATATTTTTAATTCACCCGTGTCCCAAGGCAACATTGTGCTGTGTGTTCAATGCCTGTCAAGTTTTGCCAACTATCTTTCTTCTAGTAGGAGCCTTTCTCAGGTATAGATCACATTTTCAACCTCTTGCTTAGCTCCAAGATGAGCAAATGCCTCCTGGGGAAAAAATGACTGCAAATATCACCACTTTCAATTTCTGTCTCTGGTGTATAGTTCTGAAATTCTTCTGTTTTGAAACATTACTGAATTCAAATACATGAATTCTTTAGCTGTCTTCAGTAAGAGCAATGATCTGGAGCTAGCGACTCTAATTCACTTGGGAGTAGAACATTGATACATGTATTTTAAATGGTAAAATGAAGTATCTTGTAGCATTATTGTTAATGGGGATTCTAGAGAATTCAGCTGAATTCTGGAATGAAAACATTATATTTTTCTATACTAATTAAATGTAAATTTTAATTCTACCATACATATAAAGTTACATAGACATGTTCCCAATTGTTCATATGTATCTATTCCATTACTTTCATAAAATTTTATTTAGAACTGTTTTTTCATTAGAGCTTTTCAATCAATAAAATTTTCAGAATCATTTATCATACATGTATATACACATGTACTTTGAGTAGTCACAAAGTGAATACGTGTAAGAACAACAGTAATTTTTAACTCTTCCCAACTACTCATCTAATAATAATTTCCCAACAGCCCTAATAATTTAAAGATCAAATATAACGTACTTTTACTGAAATCTCAATCACTTTTCCCTTCAATAACTTATTCTCTATGTTACTGCTAATGACACTGATATCAGATTATACAATGTCTAAACTACATAATCAATAAGGCAGTTATTTTGAATGCTTATTAAATTTATAATTCATTATTGATGAATATGCAAATACCCTATTTGAACAAAAAAGAGACAGTTCTGCATATGGACATCACTAGATGGTCAATACCAAAATCAGATTGATTATGTTCCTTGCAGCCAAAAACAGGGAAAACCTATACAGTCAGAAAAAACAAGGCCAGAGGCTGACTATAGCTTAGATCATAAATTCTTTATTGCAAAATTCAGACTTAAATTAAAGAAAGTAGGGGAAACCACTAGCCCATTCAGATATGACTAAATGAAATTCCTTATGATTATACAGTGGAAGCAACAAATAGATTCAAGGGATTAGATCTGATAGACAGAATGCCTGAAGAACTCGGGACAGAGATTCATGACATGGTACAGGAGGTGGTGACCAAAACCATCCCCAAGAAAAAGATATGCAAAAAGGCAAAGTGCTTTTCTGAGGAGGGTTTGCAAATAGCTGAGTAAAGAAGTGAAAGGCAAAGCAGAAAGGGAAAGTTATACCCAGGTGAATGCAGAGTTCCAAGTAAAAGCAAGGAGTGATAAGACAGCCTTAAGAGAACAATGAAAAGAAATAGGAAAATAATAGAATGGGAAAGACAGAGATCTCTTCAAGAAAATTAGAGATATCAAGGGATCATTTCATGAAAAGATGGGCAAAATAAAGGACAAAAACAGTAAGGATCTAACAGAAGCAGAAGAGATTGAGATGAGGTGGCAAGAATACACAGAAGAACTGCATTAAAAAAAAGGTATTAATGACCTGGATGGCCATGATGGTGTGGTGACTAATCCAGATATCTGGAGTGTCAGGTGGGCCTTGGGAACTTGACACTAAGGCCAAGTTAGTGGCCTGGTGTTAAGTTATCAACAAAGCTAGTGGAGGTGATGGAACTCCAGCTGAGGTATTTCAAACCCTAAAAGATACTGTCAAAGTGCTGCACTCAATATGCTGGCAAATTTGGAAAACTCAGCAGTGGCCACAGGACTGGAAAAGGTCAGTTTTCATTTCAATCCCAAAGAAAGGCCATGTGAAAGAATGTTCAAAGTACCCTACATTGAGCTCATTTCACATACTAGAAAAAAAGTCATTCATGAAATCCTTCAAGATAGATTTCAACAGTACATGAACTGAAAACTTCCAGATATACAAGCAGATTTGAAAAAGGCAGAGGAACCAGATTTCAAATTGACAACATTTTCTGGATCATGGAGAAAGCCAGAGAAATAAAAAAAAAAAACCCTTCTATTTCTGCTTCATTGATTATGCTAAAGTCTTTGATTGTATGGTCACAACAAACTGTGGAAAATTCTTAAAGAGATAGGAATACCAGACCACTTTATCTGCCTCCTGAGAAACCTCTGTTCATGTCAAGAATTAACAGAACCAGACATGGAAAAACAGACTTGGTTCCAAATTGGGAAAGGCTGTATACTATCACCCTACTTATTTAACTTATATGCAGAGTACATCATGCAAAATACTGGACTGGTTAATCACAGGCTGGAATCAAGGTTCCTGGAAGAAATATACTCAACACCACGTAATCAGATACTATCACCCTAATGGCAGAAAGTAAAGAGGAGCTAAAGAGCCCCTTGATGATGTGAAAGAGGAGAGTGGAAAGCTGCCTTAAAACTCAAAATTCGAAAAATTAAGATCATGGCATTTGGTCCCATCACTTCGTGGCGAATAGTTGGGGAAACAATGGAATCAATGACAGACTTCCTTGTCTCAGGCTCCAAAATCACTGCAGATGGTGATTTCAGCCATGAAATTAAAAGATTCTTACTCCTTCAGAGAAAAGCTATAACAACCTTAGACAATGTATTAAAAAGCAGAGACATCACTTTGCCAACAATGGTTCATATAGTCAAAGTTATAGTTTTTCCAGTAATCATGTACAAATATGAGAGTTGGACCATTAAGAAGGCTGAGTGCTGAAGAATTGATACTTTTGAACTGTGGTGCTGGGGAAGACTCTCACCACCAAGAGAGAGTCCCTTGGACTGCAAGGAGATCAAATAAATCAATCATAAAGGAAATCAACTCTGAATATTCACTGTAAGGGCTGATGCTTAAGTTGAAGCTCCAATACTTTGACCACCTAATACAAAAGTGGACTTATTAGCAAAGGCCCTGATGCTCAGAGAGATGAGGGCAGGGGCAGAAGAGGGGCGACAGAGGATACGATGGATGGATGGCATCATTGACTCAATGGACATGAGTTTGAGCAATCTCTGGGAGACAGTGAAGGACAGGGAAGCCTGGCATGCTGCAGTTCATGGGGTCTCAGAGAGTCAGACATGAATAATGACTTAACAACAACAATTAACGCATATATCTTTTCCTCAAGTGTACGTTAAACATTTTCACAAAGTGATCAACAAAACCATGAATAAGTTCCATATAGCAAGAATAATTTATAAGAAGATAATAAACTAGATATTAACAGCACCAACAAAGATATAACATTGCATCTATAAGAAAATTTATAAAACATAATTTTAAAATAATAAGGCAGACAAAAGCAGAATTTGAAAAAAAAAATATCATGGAACCACTCTATTAGAGAAAAATTACAGCCTTGTACACAAACAAAATGATAAAAATGGAAAATTAAATTCTAAATTAAAAAAAGTAAAAAGAATAAAGAAAAAATTTAGAGAATACTAAGTACACCAAGAGAAAGAGTGTAAATAAGATGAAGAAAAAAAAAAAAAAGATAGAACACAGCTTATGCTTTGGACACACCCTAGATGTAATGAACTAGAAACAAAGCCTAAGACAGGGATTTTGACAAATATAATTAAGAAAATTATCTTAAGGAAAAACTGAATAGAAAATCAGGAAGACTTTGCACATATAAGGTTTGAAGTACCTTTTAGTCTTGCCTTGATTTGAGGGCAAACTGAGGGAATATACATTATACTGCAGAGTTTTCTCACTTTGAAGGAAGGTGGCTGGGCTACTAAATTTGCAAGTCAACCAAACAGGCAGTCTTCTGGGGAAAGTTATGCTCCAAGTTATCTCCAGCAAGGAGGTTCTCATCAACAAAGGGAAATTCTCCCAAGAATATCACACCTTTTATGCCACTCCCTGTAATGCTTGCTGTCCTTGTGAGACTAATCCACTGGCAAATCAAGGGGATCTAACAACATACCAGCGGACTACACCACAGAGCACCTAATGTGTATTAATAAGAGTGAAAGGAAGGCTGTATAAGGATATCACAGTGTTAGGTAGGAAATTAGGCATGAGCATGAAGGGGTGGCGTAGCAGAAAAGAATGCAAGCTGATCTCTAAACCCCATTCCAGACATGCCCTAATGTGCTAGGAAAGCTCACAGATATGCTGCAAAATAACCAGAGACTTTTCTAACTCCTGTGCATGCATCCTAGCCACACAGTGGATACAAACTAACCACAGGGGCTTCTCCAACTCCACAAGTGCCCTTGATGCACATCTGTGTCCTCAAGGGACCTCAGGCAGTCGGGAGCCCATTAAGGGCTCATAAGTATTCTATACATGCATAGATCTGATTATAACAAATTATGGGAAAGACATACACAATAGATCCTGTTGTTATGTAACTTGTCAATCAAAATTGTCAGTCTACACCCACCTAGATGAATACGTAAAAGCCCTGTCTTGAAAATCTCCATACCTCATCATTCCCCAATAGTCATGTATGGATGTGAGTTGGACTATAAAGAAGGCTGAGTGCCAAAGAACTGATTCTTTTGAACCATGCTACTGGCGAAGACTCTAGAGAGTCCTTTGAACTGCAAGATCAAATTAGTCAATCCTAAAGGAAATCAACCATGAATATTCATTGGAAGGACTGATGCTGAAGCTGAAGCTCCAATACTTTGGTCACCTGATGTGAAAAACTGACTCATTAGAAAAGACCCTGATACTGGGAAAGTTGCAAGAGGGAGGAAAAGGGTATGACAGGATGAGATGGCTGGATGGCATTGCTGACTCAATGGACATGAGTTTGAGCTATCTCCAGGAGATGGTGAAGGGCAGGGTAGCCTGGTGTGCTGCAGTCCATGAGGTTGCAAACAGTCAGACACAACTGAGCAACTGAACAGCAATAGCATCATTCCCAGGTCAGTACCTCTCCTGGCCTGGGCAACCTTTTCCTTGAGGTGTCCTTTCTGCTGTTTCCCTAATAAACTTGTCTTTGCCGTGGGTAAGACCTTGGATTCCTATTTGTGCCCTTTCAAAGAACTGAGGCCCACAAAGGAGGGTTCTCTTCAACTCTCCCCAAATCTGCTATCAAAATGATCAGACCTATCAGGAAAAGAAGCTCAAACTACTGAGATGGAAGCTGAAGATAAGAATACCTAACTGAATAGTAAAGAAGAGTAGTCATAAACATTATGTAAAAACTCATTTGCCATTATCGAAATGATGATTGTAGCCTTTGTTTTATCTCCTTGCTTCATATGCTTTAAACATAATTAAACTAAAACTGCCTTCTTGATTCTTTTCACTCATCATCTTATTTAGGCTGGGATAAACTTTACAATTTAGTCTTCAAAATTCAGAAAGTTGGATAAGATTATGAGAAATTGAGAGTTAAAGGAGTATCAAACAGATATTCTATCAGTCATTTACACTAAGCAATAATACTTGGGCAATAATTCTTTTGAGAAAAATTGGTGGTTTTGTTGCTTTTGTTTTGTTTTTATTTTTAAATGCAAAATATTTATATTATGATGAGCTGAAGAATTGTTTTTCAAATACAGTTAAGAGAATACAGTTCACTGTGGAATATGAGCTCAAAATATTGGCATGTAATGAATATTTGTCAATATTTTAGCAGATCAAAAATGTGAACCCTGTACCATGTCTTGGAATTCCTCACTAAATAAGTTGTGGTGGGCTCCATCTTTTACCTCATACATAGGAGAGAATATGAGAAAAAGAGTAAGCAAATTAAGAGCAATTGATTTGACTTCATATCTGGCATATAAATTACAGTTAAAGAATCAGTGAATTAATATGTAAAGAATAAGTTCACTAAGAAGTAAGTGGAAGGAACTTCCTTCCTTCAGGAGTATGTTCCTGCAGGAGAAGTGGGAGAAAACTTCCCTAACCTAGGGCATTAGTGAGTAGGAAAGTGAATAGAAATTGAGGCTGGCACATTGATATTTATCTGAAGCTCTTCCCAGGAATTTCAAAATACTTTAGGAAGTATTCCAAAAGCCAATGGGAAGAGAAGAATTAAGACAAGAATATATTAAGGATTTGTAATGTGGTTGGATTTACAGTGAACCTTTTGCTAAGCGACTGAGTAATCTGAGTGATTTAGACACTTATCAGGTCCTTGACAACAAACTGTAAATGGAACGGAATAAACCATACATTGGCAAACAACAGAAAATGTTTACCTCAACCTTGGCAAAATATGCATTCAATTTATTCAGTTTACCTCACCATATATCAATGTCTATTCTACTATTTTTTTAAGATATAAACATGACTGATGACTTTTCAGTGTTGTTTTCTATTTTAGAGAGGAAGTAATTGTGAATAAATATTTATCCATAGCACTGATATATAACATAAATATATATATGCATGCATATGTATGTGACTATATAGTTTTAATTTGCATATATGCATATACATATATGTGTATATACATACTGTTGTTTTTCAGTCACTGTTATATCTGACTCTTTTCTGACCCCATGGGCTGTAGCCTACCAGGCTCCTCTGTCCATGGGATTTCCCAGGCAAGAATACTGGAGTGCCATTTCCTTTGTGAAGAACCAACTCAATGGAAAAGACCCTGATGCTGGGAGAGATTGAAGGCAGGAGGAGAAGGGAAGAACAGAGGATGAGGCAGTTGGATGGCATCACTGGTTCAGTGGACATAAGTTTGAGCAAACTCCAGGAGATGGTGAAGGACAGAGAAGCCTGGCACGCTGCAGTTCTTGGGTCACAAAGAGTTGGACATGGCCTAGCGACTGAACAATGACATTTTCTGCTCTTGGGATCTTCCCAACAAAGCTATTGAATTCACATCTCCTGCATTGCCAGGCAGATTCTTTACCACTGAGCTACCTGGGAAGTGTGTATGTGTGTGTGTTTATATAAAATATATTTACCATATATATCAGTTCAGTTCAGTTCAGTCACTCAGTCGTGTCCGACTCTTTGTGACCCCATGAATAGTAGCACGCCAGGCCTCCCTGTCCATCACCAACTCCCAGAGTTCACTCAGACTCACGTCCATTGGGTCCGTGATGCCATCCAGCCATCTCATCCTCGGTCGCCCCCTTCTCCTCCTGCCCCCAATCCCTCCCAGCATCAGGGTCTTTTCCAATGAGTCAACTCTTTGCATGAGGTGGCCAAAGTACTGGAGCTTCAGTTTCAGCATCATCCTTCCAAAGAAATCCCAGGGTTGATCTCCTTCAGAATGGAATGGTTGAATCTCCTTGCAGTCCAAGGGACTCTCAAGAGTCTTCTCCAACCATACACACACACACACACACACACACACACACACACACACATATTCCTTTTTTCTATTTCCTCCACCCTCTAATTCTTCAGGTGATTCAATGAGGTGACAAGTTTGAAAACAGTGAAGAAGGTTCTGATTTCTACATCAGAAATTAAAGGAATAAAAACTGCTTTTTTCTCTACAAACTTCTACACTACTATAAAACAAAGAATGTGGCTCACCATATGGATTTGTAATGTGGTTACAAATTGATGTAATAACGACGAAGTTATGTTGGCCAACAGTACACCATGAAAAGAATTCATGACAAAAACCAGGATGAGGTACTCTACACTTTCGACAAACAGGACCCTTAGGATGTGTATATCTGGAAGAATTTTAATGAACCCAGATATTCTTGCATCTTCTCATACATAGAAAAATACTAAACTCATCAACTGAGATATCTATTTTTTTCTGACTAGCTGTGACCTTTTACTGAGATGTATGCTTGAGTGCACAAAACCATATTTACTGATTTCTTTGCCTACCCCTTTGGGCAGTCCCTAGAGCTACTGAGAGGCTGTTTCCTGGGCTATAGTCTTCAGTAAATGCCTTAAATAAAACTGAGACTCACAACTCTTATTTGGTTTGCTTTTTTTCCAGTGAATAATATCCATCTACATCTTTGTCCTCCCAAAATGGCTCTTTGTAAAAATGAAAGTGCTTTCTGGTTGGTTGTGAACTTCTATTAAAATAACTTGCACAAGCTTTGATGTTAATAAAAAGTTGAGTTGATCTCTGACTTTTTAAACTTTTTATTATTAGTTTCATGATTTGGGACAAGTACATCTCATGAGATTGTTTCCCCATGAATAAAAATGGAAAAATATGATCTGTTGAATTGTGAATTAAATAATGTGCATAAGAACCTTAATAGAGTACTTCAGATATATCATTGAAACATATAGGATCTGTGAGATGGTACAATTAAGTATCATGATCAGGACTGTGGTAACATAAAATTAAACATGTAATACTATTACCCTTGGAGAAAGGGAATGGCAGTCTACTCCAGTATTCTTGTCTTGAGAGTCCCAAGGACAGAGAAGCTTGGTGGGCTACAGTCCATGGGGTTGCAAAGAGTTGGACACAACTGAACAACTAACATACACATACACACACACACACACACACACACACACACAATTGCAGAGAGCTATGCATACACTCACACACAGAAATGAATGCATATATAACTGATGAAACATAATAAGCTATTTGGATTGAACCAAGCAGATTTTGAGATGTCCTATAGGCATTTGATCGGAGAAGGCAATGGCACCCCACTCCAGTACTCTTGCCTGGAAAATTCCATGAATGGAGGAGCCTGGTAGGCTGCAGTCCATGGGGGCGCTAAGAATCGGACACGACTGAGCAACTTCCCTTTCACTTTTCACTTTCCTGCATTGGAGAAGGAAATGGCAACCCACTCCAGTGTTCTTGCCTGGAGAATCCCGGGACGGGGGAGCCTGGTGGGCTTCCGTCTATGGGGTCACACAGAGTCGGACACAACTGAAGTGACTAAGCAGCAGCAGCAGCATAGGCATTTGATGTTGTATTACAGCACATTTGATGTTGTATTACAGCACATTTGATGCTGTATTACAGGGAGAGGCCAGGTGAATAATGAAGAGGCATCTCCATATATTATGTTGCAGGTGCCTGTGAATTACAGTAATATTTCAATATAAGTTTTTAAAACTAGTATGATCTGATGCTTTTATCAGGAAGAAGGAAATTTTCCTCTACCCTTTTAGATTCTTCTTGCAGTCTAAGAATTAAATTGGTATGAAAGATTAACAAGAGAAAACTCAAAAAAAAATCTTAATAACATGTATATATTGGAAAGACTTAGGAAAACTAAGTAATTTCCCAAAATGGCTGAAGCCTTCACATTAAGTACAATTTTCAGTTAAAACAAAAGAGCATTCTCTTGAGGGTAGTGTTTCAGGACTTCAAAGGGGAGGAAGGTAATTTATGTACATGGAGGTAGAAAAGATGTAAACAGATGTTTGCTGGACCATCCAAACACAGCAGGACACAGAAAGAAAACCAACAGATTTTGCTAGGCTCCTCCCTGTCTACACACCAAGTTCATGCTATAGTTAACTATCTATAAGCATAGAGTTAGGTCCCTTCCTGAAACAGGTCTTCTGTCTACATTTTTTTTTCTTTGCAGCCAGGTTTGGTTTTTATTTTTTTAATATAAATGTATTTATTTTAATTGGAGGTTAATTATTTTACAATATTGTATTGGTTTTGCCATACATCAATGTGAATCCAGTTAGGGGTAAGGTCAAGTTCTTCTGACTCTTTTGGGCTTTAAAAATAATCAGCCTAAATTAATTTTCCTACAAAAAAAGACACAGTTGGGGGTAACAAATTTTGTTGACCGACATTTTGTTTTTATTGTAGCAGTGGTGATTGAGGGTGTGAGGGTTATTATATGATACTGGTGCTAAGGCTGTACTGTTTAAGGGCACACTCTCTAGTCTTCCACACAAGTGAAGTGGAGAGTCTATAATGTTAACTATGAACACACTGACATCCTGGAGAAAGAAATCCAGGATAATATCTTTATTCCCATCTCTGGGTTAGCTCTTTTTGCTAATGGGTCAGTTGTACTTAAGATTTTCTGTTTTAAAATTCAATTTGGCACTATAGATAAAACAAGGACTAGAGTTTTAACTCCATGATAAAATTAGAAGGGATATTTTTTCAAAGAGATACCATTTCATTTAGGCATAAATCACAGTTGTTGAGGTAATATGGCCAGTTATTTGAAGTAGGAAATGGCAAACCACTCCAATATTTTTGCCTGGAAAATTCCATGGACAGAGGAGCCTGGTGGGCTACAGTCCATGGGGTCGCAGATTTGGACAAAACTCAGCAATACGTGAACCGTGAACTTCCTAATGTTCAAGCTGGTTTTAGAAAAGCAGAGGAACCAGAGATCAAATGGCCACATCTACTGGATTATGGAAAAAGCAAGAGAGCTCCAGAAAAACATCTACTTCTGCTTTATTGACTATGCCAAAGCCTTTGACTGTGTAGATCACAATAAACTGTGGAAAATTCTGAAATAGATGGGAATACCAGACCATCTGATCTGCCTCTTGAGAAATCTGTATGCAGGTCAGGAAGCAACAGTTAGAACTGGACATGGAACAACAGACTGGTTCCAACAAGGAAAAGGAGTACATTAAGGCTGTATATTGTCACCCTGCTTATTTAACTTCTATGCAGAGTACATCATGAGAAACGCTGGACTGGAAGAAACACAAGCTGGAATCAAGATTGCCGGGAGAAATATCAATAATCTCAGATATGCAGATGACACCACCCTTATGGCAGAAGTGAAGAAGAACGAAAAAGCCTCTTGATGAAAGTGAAAGAGGAGAGTGAAAAAGTTGGATTAAAGCTCAGCATTCAGAAAACGAAGATCATGGCATCCAGTCCCATCATTTCATGGCAAATAGATGGGGAAACAGTGGAAACAGTGTCAGACTTTATTTTTTGGGGCTCCAAACTCACTGCAGATTGTGACTGTAGCCATCAAATTAAAAGACACTTACTCCTTGGAAGAAAAGTTATGACCAACCTGGATAGCATGTTCAAAAGCAGAGACATTGCTTTGCAGACTAAGGTCCATCTAGTCAAGGCTATGGTTTTTCCTGTGGTCATGTATGGATGTGAGAGTTGGACTGTGAAGAAGGCTGAGCGCAGAAGAATTGATGCTTTTGAACTGTGGTGTTGGAGAAGACTCTTGAGAGTCCCTTGGACTGCAAGGAGATCCAACCAGTCCATTCTGAAGATCAGCCCTGGGATTTCTTTGGAAGGAATGATGCTGAAGCTGAAACTCCAGTACTTTGGCCACCTCATGCAAAGAGTTGACTCATTGGAAAAGACCCTGATGCTGGGAGGGATTGGGGGCAGGAGGAGAAGGGGACGACCGAGGATGGATGACTGGATGGCATCAGGGACTCAATGGACGTGAGTCTGAGTGACCTCTGGGAGTTGGTGATGGACAGGGAGGCCTGGTGTGTTGCGATTCATGGGGTCGCAAAGAGTCAGACACGACTGAGTGACTGAACTATACTGAACTGAGCATATACATACATGGTCAGTTACTAGAACTAACTGTGATAACCTCATGAGGACAGGGGTATACATCAAGATTCAGTAATTACATTCTATAGCAGAGGGAAATAATGCATTTTAAAATTGCTAGTGAAGATGTACCTTAAATCAGTTTAAATGATGTCTTTCCAAATCCCCGGGGCATCCTCAATGAAAGGCATTCCCTTTCAGTGTGATAGTTTCTGCTTAAGCCATCGTGCATAATTAGCCACAGGGAAAAAAATATATGTACAAATGATTTATTAACCTATTTACAATTAAATTTCTTTTAGGTAGTCAAGGAAGCTGTATTTCCTACTTATGGCAATCTATGTGGGATACCATAACCAAGGCCTTTTCATTTTTCTGTTGATATATTTTCCTTTAAACTTATTAAATGCTCCTCTACTGTACATTCATAAGATGACATTATACCACCCTTTTACTCTTCTATAGTTTGGTTTCCTTGAGAGCAATTTAAAGTGAAGAGCATTCAATCTTTAGGCTGCATGGAAAGAACTAAATATTTGGGAAAATCATAAAGTTTTTCAGTAGTGGAAGAAGTACTCCACAGCTGTCATATGAAATGGCTTAAACAAAATTAAACATTTAGCCATAGTATTCCTGTCCTTTAAATTTATGTTGCTTTTTGCATGCTGCTTTATACTAAATCCACTTAAACTACATATGCAGCTGTGATAGTGACAGCTTAAATTTGAGCAAATTGACATAAAGGCCAAGTAAAAATGCAATGTATTCCTATGAATGGCATATGGAAAAGACTTGGTTTTAAAAGTCATTTTTCCCATATCAGGTTATATTTTCAATTATAGAGCTACATTTATATATTCTTCAATATTTTATAAAGGCCTACTATGTTATAAAATATCTCCAGAATAGTTCAAAAAAGATATTAATATTTGATAGTTCATATTTATAGATTTTTAAAAAGAATATATTTCCTCATTCTTTAAAATGTTTAACCATAGTATTGAATGGTGTTTAAGTACTCCTAATTAATTTAAATACACTGAAGAAAAAAATAAATCATGTCTAATTTAAATATTTTAATAAATAAAGTCTTTCAGTGTTCACTATAATTGTTTTCAAACAGAAAGATACAATTAGAAATTAATCTGCAAACATCTTCAGTCACATGAAAATTATAGGTGTAATATATATGCTACTATAGAGCGACCATTACAACTTTCAACAAAGAGCAATCTAGCTGAATTGTTATTTTGCAATTAATTTTGGTGACAATTAAATTGGAAAACTTTCCCCTTCCTTTCCTTTACTTCTCTTCTTTCTTCTTTTTTTGAGTGGTTAAGCAAGAATTTCATCACAGCTTCCCTTAGTATTTGGTTCTTTTTATCCTTTAAAGCTTTCAGTTCAGTTCAGTCGCTCAGTCGTGTCTGACTCTTTGCGACCCCATGAACCACAGCACCCAGGCCTCCTTGTCCATCACCAACTCCCAGAGTCCACCCAAACCCATGTTCACGAGTCAGTGATGCCATCCAACCATTTCATCCTCTGTTGTCCCCTTCTCCTCCTGCCCTCAATCTTTCCCAGCATCACAGTCTTTTCAAATGAGCCAGCTCCTAGCATCAGGTAGCCAAAGTACTGGAGTTTCAGCTTCAACATCAGTCCCTCAAATGAACACCGAGGATTGATCTCCTTTAGAATGCACTGGTTGAATCTCCTTGCAGTCCAAGGGACTCTCAAGAGTCTTCTCCAACACCACAGTTCAAAAACATCAATTCTTCAGCGCTCAGCCTTCTTTATAGTCCAACTCTCACAACCATACGTGACCACAGGAAAAACCACAGCCTTGACCAGATGGAACTGTGTTGGCAAAGTAATGTCTCTGCTTTTGAATATGCTATTAGGTTAGTCATAGCTTTCCTTACAAGGAGTAAGCATCTTTTAATTTCATGACTGCAATCACTATCTGCAGTGATTTTGGAGCCCCAGAAAATAAAGTCTGACACTGTTTCCACTGTTTCCCTGTCTGGGGAGACTAGTCCTGGATGTTCATTGGAAGGACTGATGCTGAGGCTGAAACTCCAATACTGTGGCCACCTCATTGGAAGAATTGACTCATTGGAAAAGACCCTGATGCTGGGAGGGATTGGGGGCAGGAAGAGAAGGGGATGACAGAGGATGAGATGGCTGGATGGCATCACCGACTTGATGCACTTAAGTTTGAGTGAACTCCAGGAGTTGGTGATGGACAGGGAGGCCTGGCATGCAGCGATTCACAGGGTCGCAAACAGTCGGACACGACTGAGTGACTGAACTGAACTGAACTTGCAACTCCATGGACTGTATTCTGCCAAGCTCCTCTGTCCTTGGGATTCTCCAGGCAAGAACAGTGGAGTGGGTTGCCATTGTCTTCTCCAGGGGATCTCCCTGATTCAGGTATAACTCTCTGGAAATTAATCAAAGATATTACGTATATAAACAGTTTCTTTGCAATGTTGAACAGATTTTATGGTATGATTTGCACTACTATTTGTTTAACAGTTTACTTGTTTCTAGTTTGGAGCTATTACAAATAAAGCTACTGTAAGCATTAGCATACAGGGGTTTTGTGAACATAAGTCTACATTTCTATGGGATAAGTATTCATGAATGCAATTACTGCGTTGTAGGGTAGTTGTGTGTTTAGATTTTTTTTAAGTAACTGCCAAGTTATTTTCCAGAATGGGTCCACCATTCAATAAGCCTACCAGCAATGTTTGAGTAATCCAGATTGTCTACATTTTGACCAAAATTAATGCTGCTAATATTTTAAAATTTTAATCTATTTTTGGTAAAGTGGATGGAATATAAACTTTACCATTAATGATCAGTTCAGTTCAGTTCAGTTGCTCAGTGTGTCCAAATCTTTGTGACCGCATGAAGCCAGCACGCCAGGCCTCCCTGTCCATCACCAACTTCACTCCAGGAGTGAACTGACTCACATCCATTGAGTCAGTGATGTCATCCAGCCATCTCATTCTCTGTCATCCCCTTCTCCTCCTGCCTCCAATCCCTCCCAGCATCAGAATCTTTTTCCAGTGAGTCAACACTTCACATGAAGTGGCCACAGTACTGAAGTTTAAGCTTCACCATCATTCCATCCAAAGAAATCCCAGGACTGATCTCCTTTAGAATGGACTGGCTGGATCTCACAAGGGACTCTCAAGAGTCTACTCCAACACCACATTTCAAAAGCATCAATTCTTTGGCACTCAGCTTTCTTCACAGTCCAACTCTCACATCCATACATGACCACCGGGAAAACCATAGCCTTGACTCAGTTCAGTTCAGTCGCTCAGTCGTGTCTGACTCTTTGCGACCCCATGAATCACAGCACGCCAGGCCTCCCTGTCCATCACCAACTCCTGGAGTTCACTCAGACTCACGTCCATTGAGTCCGTGATGCCATCCAGCCATCTCATCCTCGGTAATCCCCTTCTCCTCCTGCCCCCAATCCCTCCCAGCATCAGGGTCTTTTCCAATGAGTCAACTCTTCGCATAAGGTGGCCAAAGTACTGGAGCTTCAGTTTCAGCATCATTCCTTCCAAAGAAATCCCAGGGTTGATCTCCTTCAGAATGGACTGGTTGGATCTCCTTGCAGTCCAAGGGACTCTCAAGAGTCTTCTCCAACACCACAGTTCAAAAGCATCAATTCTTCTGCGCTCAGCCTTCTTCACAGTCCAACTCTCACATCCATACATGACCACAGGAAAAACCATAGCCTTGACTAGACGGACCTTAGTCGGCAAAGTAATGTCTCTGCTTTTGAACATGCTATCCAGGTTGGTCATAACTTTTCTTCCAAGGAGTAAGTGTATTTTAATTTGCTGGCTGCAATCACAATCTTCAGTGAGTTTGGAGCCCCAAAAAATAAAGTCTGAAACTGTTTCCACCGTTTCCCCATCTTTTGCCATGAAATGATGGGACCAGATGCCATGATCTTCATTCTCTGAATGTTGAGCTTTAAGTCAACTTTTTCACTCTCCACTTTCACTTTCATCAAGAGGATTTTTAGTTCCTCTTCACTTTCTGCCATAAGGATGGCATCATCTGCATATTTGGAGGTAATTGATATTTCTCCCAGCAATCTTGATTCCAGCTTGTGCTTCATCCAGTCCAGTATTTCTCATAATGTTTTTTGCATATAAATTAAATAAGCAGGGTGACAATATACAGCCTTGACGTACTCCTTTTCCTATTTGGAACCAGTCTGTTGTTCCATGTCCAGTTCTAACTGTTGCTTCCTGACCTGCATATAGGTTTCTTAAGAGGCAGGTCAGGTGGTCTGGTATTCCCATCTATTTCAGAATTTTCCACAGTTTATTGTGATCTACACAGTCAAAGGCTTTGGCATAGTCAATAAAGCAGAAATAGATGTTTTTCTGGAACTCGCTTGCCTTTTCTATGATCCAGCAGATGTTGGCAATTTGATCTCTGGTTCCTCTGCCTTTTCTAAAACCAGCTTGAACATTAGGAAGTTCACGGTTCACTTATTGCTGAAGCCTGGCTTGGAGAGTTTTGAATATTACTTTACTAGCATGTGAGATGAGTGCAATTGTATGGTAGTTTGAGCATTCTTTAGCATTGCCTTTCTTTTGGATTGGAATGAAAACTGACCTTTTCCAGTCATGAGGTCACTGCTGAGTTTTCCAAATTTGCTGGCACATTGAGTGCAGCACTTTCACAGCATCATCTTTCAGGATTTGAAACAGCTCAACTGGAATTCCATCACCTCCACTAGCTTTGTTCGTAGTGATGCTTTCTAAGGCCCACTTGACTTCACATTCCAGGATGTCTGGCTCTAGATGAGTGATCACACCATCTTGATATATGTCTTAGACCATGGAAATTGCCCTGCCATTCACTGCTGCTCTTTGCATTATTCTATATTCTTTTTTTTCTATCTCTTTCTGTGTTATTTGAATGGGTCTATTTCTATATTATCATGTACCAATAACCTTTTATCTTACAGTGTCTGGCTTCCTGATTGTTTTATACAGTGTGTTTTTCATCTTAGATGCTGTATTTTTACCTCTAGATTTTATTTCATTTGTGAGATTTTATTTACATCTTCCAGTTTTTTTTTTTTTCCATCATGCTTATGAATTTTTCTACCTGTTTCTATTAACTGAATTGTTCTTGGTTATGGTCATATTTACTTGCTTCTTTATATATCTTGCAATTTTTTATTTGGGTTGCTGAACTTCCTTGCATAACTTTAAGTAGTTTGTTCTGTATTTAATACACAGTTATTAGGAGTGATTGATTATTCTGATGCTTAGTTTTAAGAAAATATCTCAGCAAGTTTATACTAGTCTTTTTTATTGGGCTAATTTGGTTCACTGCTGAGCTTATGCTCAAAACAGTATTGCAGTATTGCACACTGTTTTCCTGCTATCATACTATTATATTTATATTTACTTATTTTCTCTGTGTATAAGTATTATTGTTATTGAGCTAAACAACATGAACTGGTTGCCAGTGCTAGGGGAGGAGTTGAACTTCATGAAGGAGAGTAAAAATCACCAGGATTAGAAATTCAAGCACATCTGTCAGCTGAAATAGGTAATAGAGTTGACAAAGAAAATACAACACAGTCAACCACTGACTACAAAAAGAGTACTTTTACTCACATAGTGACAAGACAGAGAAAAATCAGCTAGAACAGTCAGTGCTGCTATCTCATGGTTAGCGGTGCCTCCAGCAGTAAACAAAGGGCAGTTGAGCTATGTGCACCCATTTCTTGTTGTAGCAGAAGTTACATTCCTCCTCCTCCTTCCAATGAAGTCTGAAAAACTGAAAGCTGCAGACCTGCCTGAGCACCACTGATACACATACATAAGCAGAACAAAGAGAATAGTCATTGACCATAATACAGGGAAAGATATTCCCACAAAAGTTTTATCACCAGCACAGGCTATATGGTCTCTTAAAGAATTAGATCTTCCTGTAATAGTGTGTGTGTGGTTCACAGATCAGCCTGTTAACCTTTTTTTTTTTTTCTCTTCAGAAAACTAAAAATCTAGTATGTATTATAAATAGGCTTAATATATAGGAAAAAATAGACTATTATGTCAATAGTATTTTCATTTAACAAAAAGAGAATTGACAGAATCTATATTTGGAAAGGCACTAGACTCCATGAATTCTCTAGTTTTCATTTGGCAAATTTGGATCCCAAGCCTCAAAGGCGCACAAAGTCTTGAACAAAATGGTAGTACTTCAATATCCATGAAATGTTAGCACATTTTATTTCCAGTCTAAAACTAGTTTTCTTTAATTTATATTCAAAATGATAGTAATATGTAAGATGCAAATCTATTGAATACATTTCTCAATTGAACACTTAGTTAAATCTGAAATATAGGTAGCAGTGACCCATTTCTCTGTCACTTGTTCATTTTAAATCTCTGATTTTTAACCTACCGGTGAAAAGAATAGCACATATGACATACACTGCTTAAAATGGGGGGAGACCACGTGGCCAATGATAGTTAGATTCTTAGGGGAAATGGGGAAATTCTTGTTGGCTAAATAATGTGCTCCAACACATGCATTGAGGAGGAATACATCAAGGGCCTTAACAACCTCATCCAGCTTCTGTAAATCCATGGCAGTAGAAATCTTAGGACAAACAACATATATTTCTTGCTTTTATAAAACACATTTTGTTCTATAAAACACTACCAGATATATTTTGGCATCAGGTGCAATTAGGAGGTAGGGCATTAATTGAAAATGGACAGGTTTCAGTTAGTCATAAATAGTTACTGCATACTTGTGACAATTGATACTTTTAACTGTAAATATAGGGGGAAAATCCTAAATGTGTTCAAATAATAGAGATATTTTTTACTTCGCATATGTTGATAGATGTTAATAGGAAGGATCCAGGACTGGTTCACTCCAAAACCAAGTGAATTCCCCAAAGATGTGTTTCTCTATTATTTTCACTCTGTCATTCTCAGCATTTTCAGCATCATACATGGTTGCTAGATGATCACACATTATTTAGGAAATTTATCTTCCTATACTAGTTTTTAGAAATACTAGTTTTATGAAAATATCCTTCTCTTGACCAGCCTTTAAGTTCAAGAAAAACCATCCAAGTTTTTCCACCCTTAA
Organism: Aepyceros melampus; assembly: GCA_006408695.1. Classification (NCBI taxonomy): domain Eukaryota; kingdom Metazoa; phylum Chordata; class Mammalia; order Artiodactyla; family Bovidae; genus Aepyceros; species Aepyceros melampus. The sequence goes on along the minus strand of SJXQ01004902.1, from coordinate 69,235 downwards.
GAATCTTCTCTCATCTTACATGGGCCAGAATTATTTCAGAATTCCTTCTACAGACAGACTAATGAGACCACATGGATTTATTCAGTTTTTTCCCAATATGCTTATAGGACAGAATGAAGCCCTAGAGAAAATGACTTACAACACTATGTTCTTGCTTTTCCCAAGGACAGTACAGAGTGAGCACCAATTCAGACACACAAGAGAAAAGTTAGCTTATTACATAAAATATATGTCTTAGAGCATTAGGATTTAATTCTTTCCCAGAATCCCAGTGAAAAAGGGTTATTTGTATCAACCGTATATATTCTCTGTGTCTGGGTTCTGGGGACACAGATATCTTCTGTAATGTAAATATCTGCTGGAGTCATTTCAACTAAATTCAGCTTCTATTAGCAAAAAGAAAAAGAAAATGCGTGTTGGGTAGAACAATAACTGTCCTCCACATATGTTTATTAAGAGTGATACATAATGTGTTATGCTGTGATATGTTCCTTCAAGCAGCTCTTCAGGACTGAAGGAATTATTCTGCTTGTTATTGGAAGCATCGCCAGCAGACACTCGTGTACTGTGAAACCTCACTGGGAATTGTCTCAGCTAAAAAGATTCCTCTCACTAAATATCATTCTGGCTTCAAAATTTCCCATGGTGTTGGATAGAGACTTTGCTGAACGATGTCACAAGGTAACTACTTCTTTTATTCCAATCTGTTTCTTTTCTTTCCCTTCCAAAGATGGTCATCCCAAAAGCACATCCAGATAATCTACTGCATGCTTGTGTGCCTCGGAGTGTAGTGTCAGGAAATGGTTCTAAAAAATTCCTGTTATTGTACCTGATTTCTAACTATCCATTTGACAAATATATAATATATATGCTTCACCATTCTCTTGATGTGCTATAGGATAAAACAGAGAAGTTTAAATAGAGGAATAGAGGGAGATACTATAAAACTATATTTTTGTTGGATTTTCTAGAAGAATGAAAGTTCAAATAGAATGTGTGATGATTTGTTAATTCAAGGAACATTACAGTGGGAGTATAACATTTAAGTTTTAATTAGTAGGAAGTAGGCAGATGTTATATTTCAATGTTGTAAATATTCTGCCAATTTTACAGTCTACTTTATAAATAAGGACATGATAATTTCTTGATGTAAGATTAAGTTTAATAGGCAAGAAAAAACAGCATTTGAATCAAGGAACTTAACATGATGAATAGACCTACAGAGTATGGTATTTCATTAGGAGGCTCAAAATGTTTTGGTGCAAGGCATAGAACTTATAGGTGAGCACACCTTACGCCTTACTACTAGCTTGTCACCTTTGTTAATTACCTTCAATACACATGACCTCTGGTAACTATCTGGTATTAACCTGAGTCTCTTTTGTTGAACATCCTATATCCACTGCTTTATTCCTTAGTTTCAGGCTATTAAGTTACATAGCATCACGGCATAAATAATCACGATAGGAGAGTGTTCCCTGGGCCTTTCGCTACTCTTCATTCCCCACATTCCCACCACTGAGATAAGGTTGGGTTTCCTTTCTCCTTCCCTCTCTCTGTCCTTCTTAATCTTTACACTATCTTAGAATTAAAAAAAAAAATCAAATTATGCTATGAGAATAAATCCAGATCTGATAAAAGAAGTCAACTTATAAAAAAATATTTTCTCCAGCTGATGCATTTGCCAGCTCCACAAAAATGGTGGGTAGGGGCAATTCAAGACCAAAGATAAGAGAAGTATAGAAAAAGAAGAAAGAAGCATTGAGATCTATATTATTAATTATTTCTTCCTTCTGGAAGTGAACTGAACTGATCCTGAACACCTTTCTGATTTCATAGGAAATAATGTTTTCTAGCATGTGGGACAAGAATTCAAGTCAAAGTGTAGCTCGCTTCAAAGATTTAAATGATAACATCAAAACTTGGTAACCCTTTCAAACTTTATGTGAGAGTATGAAGTATTTAGAATAGGAAAAAGGAGTCCAAAATGGTGTTGGCTAAAAGACAAAAAAGGAGGAAAGCCTGTGAAAATGGAGCAAGGGAAAACCCAAGGACCAGAGTGAGAACCTTAGGTGAAACAAACAGCTCGATTTGCATAGAGCAGGCTCAAGATAGGTGAGGAGATAAAAGTATAAAAGGAAGAAGCCAAGATGGACTGAGGCCTCTCCTTTGTGGTCAGCCTGCCCTCATGCCTTGAGGGTGTACTTTCCTTTTTTGCTTGCCAGATAAATCTCTGAGCTGTATCCAAGCTATAATACTGGTCTACTGCTTCAAGTTTTTGCTGTAGTGAGACAAAACGGAGGAAATTACACACTCCCCCAATATACCTGGTGCCATGACTCAGATTTAACCTGGCTGAAACAACCTTGGCTTGGCCCCTGCAAGGCAGAGGCCAAACACAGCAGAAGCCCAACCCAGAGAAAGCTCCTGTGGTGGAAGCTGAACACAAAAAAAACCCAGCACAGTGGAAGTGACAAGAAGCCCAACGCGCTGGAAACTGGGACAGCAAAAACAAACTCAGCAGAAATCTCACGCACTCAGTCTCAGATTTCAGAAGATCTCCAGGTAAGGTAGTAGGTCCTTGCTCCTATGCTTGGAAAGACATATGGCTAACAAAATCTTAATTCTTTTACAATCACTCATTTCTTTTTTTCCTCAAACCCCCTGCAAACAGGCTAGTGGCAGTGGGTGCAACTGAGGGACACTGGCAGGGGCTAATCCTCAGTGTGTCCTGAAGGCTCTACTATCTGTTATGCCCTAGTAGCTGTTGCCCAAGTAAGAGAGGGTTCTTTTGTCCTTAATAGTTGTGCCAAGGATCAGGCCAATGAAAACTATGAGCCCAGGTCAGGTATTTAGCAGATTTTCCAGCAGGTTATAAAGGGGACTCCTTAGTACTTTTTTCCCATTGCTTTTCCTTCTGTCCTTCAGTTCTCTCCACCTATGCCACTGCTTATAAAGTATTGGGCAGGTCATCATCTTTCCTGAATGGGGAAATTTGTGTTTGAAACTGTTTACCTAAGACTGGGACTCAAACCCACATAGCAAGGATTCTGTGCTATGCTTAGTGACTCAGTTACGACTGACTGGGACTTGAGCCCAGCCAAAACCCATAGTGCCTGATATCAGGACCTAATGAAGCTTAGGTTCTTGATGACTCATTGAAAAAATTCAGTGACAGACACAGTGATATGTAAGAGATTGATTTGTTTGTATTTAGAGAGAAGCAGACTCCACAGGGTGTGGGCCATTACAGAGTGTGAGTGCAAGTGTGGTGGCCATGGAATGTGATTAGTTTTCACGAGCTGGGAGATTTAATATGTTAATGAGTGGGAGGATCCTGTTATCTGGGAAATGCAAATTAAAGCAACAATAAAATACCACTACATACCTATTAGAATGGTCTAAATTCAGAACACTAATAGTGTCAAATACTGATAATGATGTGGAGCAACAGGAACTCTCATCCATTGTTGATAGGAATGCAAAATGGTACAGTCACTTTGGAAGATATTTTAGCAGTTTCTTATGAAACTAAATATACACTTACCATATGATTTAGCATTTGGGCTTCTTGGTATTTACTCAAAGGAGTTGGGTTCATTATGTGAACACAGAAATTTGCACATGGATGTTTATAGCAGCTTTATTCATAAATGCTAAAAGTTGGAAGCAACCAAGATGTCCTCCAGTAGGTGATTGGATAAATATAATGTACTACATCTAGACAGTGTAATATCATTCTGTACTAAAAAGAAATGCGTTATCAAGCTATGAAAAGACATAGCTTTGCATTCAAATGCATATTCCTAAATGCATTTCCTAAAATGCATATTTAAATGCATATTTCTAAAAGAAAGAAACTGATCTGAAAAATCTATGCTGTGTGTGATTCCAATTGTATGACATTCTGGAAAAGGCAAAACTGTGAAGGCAGTGCCAGGAGCTGGGTGGAGGGAGGAATAGGTAGAGTTCAGAGAATTTGGGGGACAGTGCAAATATTCTGTAAGATAAATATCAGTATTCATTTGTCCACTCCATAGATGTACAACACCAAGAATAAACTATTAACTATCAAGCTTGTTTAATCATGATTTATCAATTTAGGTTCATCAGCTTTAATAAATGAATATCTCTGAGGAGGGATGTTGATAATGAGAAAGACTATGGGAGCATGGGACATAAGGGAAACCTTTGTATCTTCCTCTCAGTTTTGTTGCTAACCTTTAGCTGCTTAAAAGATTGCCTTAATTGAAAATCTCTAGATAAAACAATGGATAAACTGTATTGTATGGGATGATTGATTATTTTTCTTCACCGTGTATTTTAATATATATATATTTTTAATTGGAGGATAATTGCTTTGCAAAGTTCTGTTGGTTTTTGCTGTATTTTAACAAATTCTTTTAGTTTCAAGGAGATCTCCCTGCTCTTGGTTTGAATTCCACAATTCTATAAACATTAGAAATGTAAAGCACTCCCGATCTCTACAAAACTTGGAATTAATTGACTCTTATAGACTCACAATCTTTCTTTCTTTAGGGTTTCTGATTCCATTTCTTTTGTAGTACATTTTCAAAACATGGTGTTAACCTAAACATGGGATCACATATGTGAGCAAGCACACATTTAAATTAAAATTATAAACAGTCTTTAAAAAATCACTATAAGCATTAATGAATCTTTTAAATTACAATTGCAAAGTAGGCTATTGGAAATCATATTAGAAATAATCCTTTCCCCTCACTTTTCATCATTCACCCTACACTGCTGACCCAACCTCCCAAATTTATAAAAATCATACAATAAATTCTAGGTAATCAGGATGCTCTTTACTACTTATTCCATCCAGTCTTTGTACTAACTTTGTCTTGTCTCCATGGTTCTGAATGCTTAGAACTTGATTCCACAATCCAGCCTTAATGTCCAACTCTGACTCAGATTATATTTGCCACAATGCGTACTGGGTTTGAAATAACCAGAGAATTTTAGGAAACTGCATAGAAGTAGCTTCTTCTTTCATATTAAGATCTGATATTAACCACGTAAAGCTATGTGCCAGGGTTCATGATAATGTTCTCTATGAACTGTTGAAAAACAATAATATCAAAAAGAGAGAGAGGAGAGAGAGAGAGAGAGAGAGAGAGAGAGAGAGAGAAATAACCCTTTCTCAAATACTGTTATAAATATCCTTGTTTCCCACCTAACATCATCCATCCTACTTTCTTTGTCTGCTACATCTCATTCAGTTTTAGAATAGAAGGAAATTCATTTGTATACAGAGAACTTCTCATATAATATGTTAAAACAATACAATTGCATACACACACACACTCACATGTCTTGTTGAGGCCCAGGGAAGTCTGCTTCAAACTATTCCTCAATGCCATATTGATTATTTTGAATTAGTCACTTAAGAAAGAGCTGATGCAAGAGAGACACTTTGACTCTCCTCTCTAGAGTAGGAAATAAATCTCTTATGTGAAAGTGCTCTCCCAACATCTGCACCTAGAGGTAGAAGAGGGGATTTATCACCATAGAGAGGGAATTTAGGGCTAAGAAGCTGAGAAACCTGGTTATTTCTTTAATTTACTACCTCAATCTCAAACTTTGTTTAGCTTATTCACTAAATATGTATGCATAGCCTAAGTTCTCTTTGTCCTGTCTATTCCTCACAAAATTTATTTTTCCTTGTCTAAAATGTATAAAAGCTATTTTCTCTATTTCTTAAGCCCCACTTTTGAGACCTCCATGTAAACAAATTAAAATTCTTTCTTTTTCTCCTGTTCATCTGTCTGTTTTGATTTTACTATGTCTAGCCACAAAAATGCAAGAACAGTAGTGGGGAAATTTTCATCTCCCCAACAGTGTGTGTGTGTGTGTGTGTGTGTGCATGCATACTCACTATTGCTTCTTTAATCAACTATTAACCAGGATGTAGGATGCTAGGGACTGAGGCACAGGGATAATCCAGAGAGATGGGTGGGGCGGGAGGGGGGAAGTGGAGGTCGAGATTGGGAGTTCATGTACACTCGTGGGTGATTCATGTCAGTGTATAGCAAAACGAATACAGTATTGTAAAGCAAAACAAACTAAAAAATAAAAATTAATTAAATTTAAAAAAACAAAAAACAAAAAAACTTTTAATCATTCTAACATTAGTAACAAATCAGTAATATATAAAATCTAAAAAAAAATCATCACAAGAGTGTAGTTTTCATTATCTTTTCTAGGATATTGGTTACCTAGGAAATATCAGCAAGAGAAAATATAATTAACATGTCTTGTCAATTGTATTATTGGAATGAAAAAATGAAATACAAAGAATACTACCTTTTCAATTATTAAATTTTCTCTAAACTTTGTTGACATTAATGCAGTTTCTAGCAGCTCATCATTCATCTATAATGTATAAATTTGACTTAGTTCTGATTGCATACAGTAAGAGCTTCAAAATAATATAACTTAATTCTTGTTGTTTTTTTTTAAATAATTTTTAAACATGTCATTTTCCTACAGAGTATTTTCAGTAGACTTCAAAAATTATTATCTTTTTAAACTCTTAACTACAGCTTTAAGAAAATGTCAGCCATTAAAAAGAATACATTTGAATCAGTTCTAATGAGGTGAATGAAACTGGAGCCTATTATACAGAGTGAAGTAAGCCAAAAAGAAAAACACCAATACAGTATACTAACACATATATATGGAATTTAGAAACACGGTAATGATAACCCTGTATGCGAGACAGCAAAAGAGACACAGATGTATAGAATGGACTTTTGGACTCTATGGGAGAGGGAGAGAGTGTGATGATTTGGGAGAATGGCATTGAAATATGTATACTATCATGTAAGAAATGAATTGCCAGTCTATTTTCGATACAGGATACAGGATGCTTGGGGCTGGTGCACGGGGATGATCCAGAGAGAAGCTATGGGGTGAGAGGTGGGAGGGGGGTTCAGGATTGGGAACTCATGTATACCCATGGCGGATTCATGTCATGTATGGCAAAACCAATACAGTGTTGTAAAGTAAAAATAAAAATTAAAAAAAAAAAGAAAATGTGAGAGAATTTAAGCTTGAATTTTTGGTTCTATTTTTTTATTCTAAAAATAATTTTCTCAATATTCTCAAAAATATAAGTGAATTTATAGTAAAATGGAAAATATTTAAAAATGAAACAGCATGCTACATAAAACTGAAATTCAAATTCATTTCTGCTTCCTATGTCTCCCATTCAAAAGGAGCTTGAGTATATTTGCATGTACATTTGGTATGTGTGCATGTGTGTGTACATGTGTGTGTTGCACATGTTATGTGATTATGAAATGACCTGTATACTTTATGACTTGACAGATGTCTGAGTAACTATGAATTAAATTCAAAACTTAACTATGCTTAATTAAATTCAAAATTATTTTTGCCTCTAGTTCATATAATATCACAACTTTCAGAGACCCTCATTCAAATTTGCTTTGGAGGCACTGCAAGTTTTGCCAAACATAATCATCATTCAGCCCTAATACAGTGTTTTTCCTCTCTGCTCTGTCCATCATCATCTCCCATTAAATGGTCACTCTTGGCAAAGCTAATTGCGGTTTTCTGTTCAACATAATTTTTGTAGCTGCCTATTTTAGAATATGTTTGATAAGGAGTCAATCTTGTCTACATGTGAAGAACCAGAATAAAGCCATGTGTAAGGATAAAAAGACAATCTTAGAGGAAAGAGGGACTGCCTCCCAGTCCTCTTTTCTTGCCTTATTGTGTCTCCTTTAAAATATAATAGACCTTATAAAAGGTCTGAACTTTTGATTTTATAATTCAAGGTCATAGGCTTTCTGACATTTGGAACTATGAACATATACCTGCTATATGAACTCAAGGTTCTTTCAGGGAGTATCAAGGAGACAGTCACAGGGTTCATTCATTTTCTCTCAAGGAGCTAAGAGACATTTTAGTTGTTGTTTCTTTTACTTTACTGCATATATTTATCTGAAATTCAGTCCAGACTTTGTAGTTGCCTTGCATCATCTTAAATGTTGATTCTAATATTAAGCTGTGTCTTTTAATATTCAATTGTATCGTCTCTTTCTACTACACTGGTCTGAAAGTGAAAGTCACTCAGTCGTGTCCAACTCTTTGCAAACCCATGGGCAATAGCTTTCGAGGCTCCTCTGTCTGTATAATACTCCAGGCAAGAATATACTGGAGTAGGTAGCCTTTTCCTTTTCCAGGGAATCTGCCCAACCCTGGGATCAAACTTAGATCTCCCATATTGCAGGCAGATTCCTTACTGTCTGAGCCACCAGGGAAGCCCAAGAATACTAGAGTGGATAGCCTACCCCTTCTCCAGAGGATCTTCTCCACCCAGGGATAGAATTGGAGTTTTCTGCATTACAGGTAGATTCTTTACTATCTGAGCTACCAAGGAAGCCCTAGGGGAAATCACTTGTTGGTAATATTGCATTAATTCATCACCATGGTATCCCAGGGATGAGGATATACGATAATCTTCCTCATAGTCAATTTATTTATGAAAATAAATTATTCTCCTAAGTTTCTTCAAACTCATGCAGTAATGCATCTTTCTATCTCCATGTTGTCATCCAACACATTCATTTAAGTGATAGACGTAATAATCTATAACTAACTTGAGAGAAATGTTGTAGGTTTGGTGTAAATGCTATTATATGCAGCATGAATTATCATGAATAAGATCCATTACAAGTTGCATGCATCTTTTGTTAATTTTTAATTATGTCTCTTAACCATACCAATTTAAGAAAGTTTTTAGTGTTTTCACACATGTTAATTCAAGTCAGTCTACTAATGCTGCTGTTTTAATTTTCATTACAGCTTCTCTGAAAACAATTAATATGTATGAGTTCTATTCAATCTTTACCCTGGGCAATGAGTCGAGCAATTTGTAGACTCATTAACTGCCCTACAAAATAAATATTTTATTACTATTACACATGAATATTTTTATTGTTTTTACATTGTTATTGTTGTTCAATCACTCAGTCATGTCTGAGTCTTTGTGATCCATGGACTACAGCACCCAGACTCCCTCGTTCTTCACTATCTCCCAGAGTTAGCTGAAACTCATGTCCATTGAGTTGGTGATGTTACCTAACCATCTCATGCTCTGCTGCATTCTTTTCCTTTTGCCTTCAATCTTTTTCAGCATCAGGGTCTTTTCCAATGAGTTGGCTCTTTGCATCAGGTGGCCAAACTATTGGAGCTTCAGCTCCAGCATCAGTTCTTCCAACATTAAGGATTGATTTCTTTCAGTACTGATTGGTTTGATCTCCTTGCTGTCCAAGGAACCCTCCAGAGTCTTCTCCAGCATCACAATTCAAAAGAATCAATTCTTTGGTGCTCAGTCTTCCTTATGGTCCAACTCTCATGTCCATTCATGACTAGTGGGAAAACCATAGCTTTGACTATAAGGACCTTTGTCAGCAAAGCGATGTCTCTGCTTTTTAATATGCTGTCTAGGTTAATTTTAGCTTTCCTCCCTGGTGACTTAGATGGTAAAGAGTCTGCCTGCAATGCGGGAGACCTGGGTTCCATCCCTGGGTTGGGGAGATCCCCTGGATAATGAAATGGCAACCTACTCCAGTATTCTTGCTGGAAAATTCCATGGCTATAGTAGCCTGGTGGGCTAAAATTCATGGGTTTGCAAAGAGTTGGACACAATTGCACAACTAACACTCTCACTTTCCTTCCAAGGAAGCAAGCGTTTTGTTTTTTAATTTCCTGGTTGCTCACTGTCCACGGTGACTTTGGAGGCCAAGAAAGTAAAGTTTGTCACTGCTTCCACTTTTCCCCCTCCCATTTGCCATGAAGTGATGGGACCAGATGTCATAATCTTCATTTTTGAAGTTGAGTTTTAAGCCAGCTTTTCTGCTCTCCTCTTTCACTCTCATCAAAAGGCTCTTTAGTTTTTCTTTACTTTCTGCTATTAGTGTGGAATCATCTGCATATCTGAAGTTATTGATATTTTTTCCAGCAATCTTAATTTCAACTTGTGATTCATCCAGCCAGGCATTTCACATGATGTATCTGCATGTAAGTTAAATAAGCAAAGTGACAATATGCAGACTTGTCATACTCCTTTCTCAATTTTGAACCAATCCATTGTTGCAAATCAGGTTTTAATTGTTGCTTCTTGACTCTCATATAGGTTTCTCAGGAGATAGGTAAAATAGTCTGGTATTCTCATCTTTTAAGAATTTTCCACAGTTTTCTTATGTGATCTGCACAAAGGCTTTAGTGTAGTCATGGAAGCACAAGTAGATGTTTTTTCTGGAATTCCCTTACATTACTTAAGGAATTTATAATTTGACTCTTGCTAATATATGTATACAAGCAATAAACCTTAGATTTAAATAGTAACTGATGTTTATCTTACAGTGCTTTCAATCAAATATTTAGCAGCAGGACACTCTGATCTGTATTCACACTGATCTGTCTTTGTTGTAAAGACTTTTGGAAGCAGAGTATCCATCTCTAATAAACTCTGGGCTTCAGAAACCATTTCATCTAAAAATCCTTCAGAATTTGAGATTATAAAATTTATCAATCTATGTGGAAAGAAAAAGTATCTAAAAAACTGTAAGTAGAAGTGAACATTAGCAAAAGATATGTAAAAGAAATAAGAAAACTAAAGATAGAAGCATAAATGGTTATATAATTATTAATTATAATTATTAAATTATAAAAAATAATTAAAATAATAGAAGAATATAGGCAGTTGAAAATTAACATTTTTGATGAAAGAGAGAGAAGGAAAAAAGGAAAGAAAGTTGATTTTGATGAGTGAGAAAAAGAGAGACAGAGACAATGAGAAAGAACAGAGGCATGGAGATAGTGAAGGAGGGACAAAGAGGAAGGGAAGAAAGACATACATAAAGAAGTCAAATAAGTTCTAATTAGATCAGTAATTATTGAGGAGTTGGAGAAGATCTAGAAAGAAAAGTAATGTTTTCAAGGCTAATACAAAGTAATAATAGAAGTTAATACTAAGCCTTAAAGAAGAGAAAATTTAATTTATTTAATATATGCTATCAAAGAAGTTAGCAAATGTAACAATACAGTAAAGTTTTAAAAGCTTTATAGAAAAGTGAAAGTAAAATGCATTGTTGTAAAGAAGTAAAAAGACTCATTAGGCAAGCATCATGGATTAATACAGTACCTACACAAGAAGTGGTGAGGAATAACAAAATTGCTTTGCAAACACAGCATACATATAGGTGTATATAGCACTTACGATTTTCTAAAATTATAAGAAATGTCATGTGTACTGAACTGATTTTTAAATAAGAAAATGAATTCAGGGAGTTTAAGTAATTTGTTAAAGTCGTTTCTCAAATAGGCTGAAGGATCTGAAGCAATACCTGTTATCTCTAGCCTAGTATACTTAGGCAGTTTTTGAGGCCTCTGTAAAGATTCTATTTTGAATGATATAAAAATTATAAAAATTAAATCAATCGATATATATATACTATTAAAATGTACCTATGGCTATTGTTTGTAACCTGTGGTATTATTTTCCATGTTTAAAACACATTACGTGACTGCTTCATTTTCAGTTTCATTTTTTTTTATTATTAAGAGATTGGGAAATATATTTTAAAATGTTCAAAAATTATATTTACTGATTACAGTTTTTTGGTTATTCCAGCTCTCAGTTCAATTCAGTTGGTCAATCATGTCCAACTCTTTGTGACCCCATGGACTGCAGCACGTCAGGCTTCCCTGTCCATCACCAACACCTGGAGCCTACCCAAACTCACGTCCATTGCGTCAGCGATGCCATCCACCCATCTCATACTGCCATCCCCTTCTCCTCCAGCCTTCAATCTTCAATTTCAGCTCTAGTAACTAATAAAATTCTGAAACTCTTAAGTGATTTAATCAGGAAGAAAATATTTTAAATAAGAAACATCAGTACAATATAGAACTAATGCCAACTAAAATAGAACCTAATTCATTTTCTTGGCAGGAAAGTATTCTGTTTCTCTGCCATTGAATTCTTTGTGCAGTTGTTCTTTTATTCTAATAACTTTGGATTTTAACTAATAAAGTGTATCTTTTTATAGCTTCACACAGAGCTTTGTAAATATTATTTCAATTGACATACTTTTGTTATAGAGAATCAATTGCTTTGCCTAGAAAAGACAGCCTTTCAGAAGTATAATAAAAGAAAATGATATCTACAACCCTGCTTTCCACATGTAAATATTCTCTTCCAAACACTGAATCACTTATTCAAACTGCATATCCAAATCTTGTGGTTTTGGCAAAGTTCTAGGATAATTCATTAGAAAATAAAGTAATTATTGTAATATAACTTCATCTCCCAACTACAATACACAGATTTGTGTTCTATTCCCACTTATCTGTCAATCGATAATACTCATAAGAATGTTTTTATATTATTCTTAACATTGATTATGGGTTGCCACTCTAATTCACAGATTAATTTTTACTATTTATACACACAGAGTTTATCAATATAAAGACTGGATTTGTATGTAATTAGGTCTTCCTTAAGTTTTTCTTATTCAAACATTAACAGATATGATTCTCTTCAAGCAATCTCACCCATTCTTTGACTAGTTCCCTGTCCTTTTTGCTTCATCTCTATCTTTGTATCATTGATAATAACTCTCAACATGTACATCATATTCTCATGTGGGCATTGTTTAGATGTACTATGAATAGTGAAACAGAGAGGAAAGCTATGATAGCATCAATATCAATGGAATGACTGCTACTAGGTAAAAGTTAGGAAAGTGGTAACTTTATGACAAAATCTGTGGTCTTAAAATAAAAAAATCTCTCCAAAGCTGATCCACTAAATTCAGCAACTCAGGTATGGGTATTTTTAGGTGCAATCCTTATTATGTGCTAAGTTCAAATGAATATTGATATTTTTACATATTTATTTTAAATATTCAGAATATAATTATATTAAGAATATTTAATTTATTGATTAAATATTTTGAATATAATTGTTAGTATATTTTAATTAGGCATATTTCTTTTCATTCTTTTTGAAAATAATAGTTTGACTCAGTGCACATGTTCATTTAAATAAATATGGTAATAATTTTATAAAATTAAAAATATATCACTGGAAATTCTATTTGGATTGTAATAATTTCATGGATTATTTCAGAAGATAATTTTCCAGTTAAGAAGATAATATGTAGAAGATTTTCCATGTTTTCCATGTAATAAAGTGGTAGGTTTCTCCATTTATTTCTAGATTATTTTTTCAGTTCTAAATAAACTATTGTAGGCTTTTCTGTGTAGGAATACCACTTTGATGGAAAATCTACATATTCTTTATACATTGTCTATATATCATTTTGCTTGGAAATCACTGATGTGTATATATTTGATTACAGTATGTCCCTTAAATAAAATTCATTTATTACCTGTATTACTTTTAAAAATAGTTTTCTCTTGGATTCTTCAGTTAAGAAACCTTAGACTACATTAGTATATTTATCATTTATTTATTACAGTAAGAATAGATTATATGAGATAAACTCTGAACAAAGTTTTAAGTGTACATTATTATAAACTACAGATATAGTGTTATATAGAAAATTTTAATCATTTCTCATAACTGAAACTTTATACCCATTGAACAGCAACTCCTCATTTCCTGCTATTTCTTACCAGTCCCTGGCAACATTTTACCTGCTCAGTTCTTATTCAAAGTTGATAAATATACCTCACCTTGTCAAGTCCCAGGATACGGCCATTTTCTTAAATGCAATTACTCTACAAAATTCAGGTCCCATATCATATTCTGCCTGCCCTGAGAAAATAACCACTGACAATGCTACCTAAATGCTCCCTGTATTACTGAATTTAATCATTTAATTTGTCCCTTTTTAGAATTATTATTTTTCATTTATTTATTGTCTTTTCCTAATCATTAATAGAAAGTCTGTCTTGTTTTTCTTTCTATTTTTGGTACATAGCACACAGGTAGCTCAAAATAATAGTAATTCTAATTGACTAATCAACATAACAGGCTTTGCCTTTCAAATGGCACATTTCATAAATTTTCTTCAAATAATCCACTAATAAATGTATTTTTAAAATCTTCTCTATTATTGACTGACTTCTGTTTTTAATTACTTATTAATCATTCCTTTCTGTTTTTCCTATACAAAGTGTATTTTTGTTTGCTAAGGAAACCACTTTTTAAAAAATTCTTTCCAGAGTTAATGTGAAATACATAGTATATCTTATATTCTTTCAATTTAAACAAGAGGCTTAGCATCTTATTATTATTTTCTTATTGACAGTCATCATGTATTTTGATCTTAATTATCACATTTACATTTTTATTGTTCTACTATGCTGTGCTGTGCAAGTCATGTCCAAGTCTTTGTGACTCCATGGACTGTAGCCCACCAGGCTTCTCAGTTCATAGAGTTATCCAAGCAAGAATACTAGAGTGAGTTGCCATTTTCTTCTCCAGGGAATCTTCCCAACCCAGGGATTGAACCCAGGTCTCTAGCACTGCAGGTGGGTTCTTTACCATCTCAGCCACCAGGAAAGCCCATTGTTTATGATATCTTCTTTCAAAAACATATTTTAAATTTAATTTTATTCTATTTTTGGTTGTGCCGTGTAGCTTGTGGGATTTTAGTTCCCTGACCAGGGATTGAACCTGTGTCACAGCAGTGAAAGTGCTGAGTCCTAACCACTGGACCACCAGGAAACTCCCTAAAAACATATTTTTAAGGAGATTTATAAAAAGTTTTATTTAACATAGTTATTTCTCCAAACAGAAGCATTATTATTCTATTAGTTAACTAAAAATATTTAAAAATAAATTCATCAATAAATTTGCAGAAAACCTAATCTTTAGGATGAAAATTTTTGGCAAGCTGAAAAAGTTATGGTCTATGAATTCATATGGTCTATGAATGGAAAGCATTAAAAATATTAAAAATAATATATACAATCATACAATACCAATATGATTACCATCTTTTCTTGTAAAATAAGGTATGTTACCATATGCCAAAATGATACTGATACAATAAAAAAAAATTATGTAGGAACAGCTTAGTTAGCAATAATATCACCTACTTAGAACATGTAATTCTAAAATCAAGTTTGCATGTAATTTTCTGCTTGTTTATTCTATGACTCCTTAACTTTTACAGGGTAATACATAATTTCTGCACTCTAATTTAATTATTTTTAGCTAGTATTCTAAGCAGGCATGCACACATGTGAACACAAATGCATACACACACATAAGTGCTTGCAATAATGTTCCCTTGCACAGACTCTTTAAATACTCCTTTCCATAAGCATTTTCAAATGATATGGTGATAAATATATGGTGATAAATTTCTTATAGTTTTATTTCTACTCACCAACTGTTTTTCATTGAATATTTTCTTTTTTACCTCTCTAAAGAATTCTCTGCAAGATCAAATCAGTCAATCCTAGAGGAAATAAACCCTGAATATTCATTGGAAGGACTGATGCCTAAACTGAAGCTCCAGTACTTTGGCCACTGGATGTGAAGAGCTGACTCATTAGAAAAGACCCTGATGCTGGGAAAGATTGAAGGCAAGAGGAGAAGGGGATGACAGATGATGAGATGGTTGGATGACAACACTGACTCGATGGACATCAGTTTGAGCAGGCTCCAGGAGTTGGTGATGGACAAGGAAGCCTGGTATGCTGCAATCCATGGAGTCACAAAGAGTTGGGCATGACTGAACAACTGAACTGACTGAAAGAATTCTTACATAAAAGTAAAATTCATAAATGTGCAGTGACAAATTTCAGGTGTAATAATTTATATGAAGATTCATTTATGAATAATTTCTTAATGACCTAAGTATGATATTTGGTCATTTAACTTATATACTTAGCACATGAGTTTATAATTTTAGAAAAGGAATAGTGGACAGAGAATACAATCAAATAAAACTTCTTAATTTGTCAGTTAAAGGACTAAAAGAACATAGTTTTGGATAACATGTAAAATAGCATTTAGATAAATACAATGATCAAAATATTTGCTAATTTATACTCAGAAGAAAAATATACATTGACATCTGACTTCTCAAAAAGGATAAAAACAAAGTAAAAATCAGATAAAATACACAAACATATAGATTGCCACTTTGGAAATCTTGAAAAAATGAACAAACTTATATCCATCAAAATTATCCCTAAGAAATGAACATTCCTCAGAAGAAACTTCTAGGCCCACAAGTTTTAACCAAACATCTAAAGAAAGCTAACATCATATTTACACATTATTAAAAAAAAAAAAGGAAAAAGAATACTTCCCACTTCATTTTATGAGTCTGTTATTACCCTAATACCAAAACTAAACAATCAGTACAAAAAAAGAAAAAAAAAAAAAAAACAAAACACCTCTCCAAGCCAGTATTGCTCATAAACTCCCATGCAAGATGCATTAAAAATATTAGTAAATTAAATTTAGCAATGTATAAAAGGAATTTATGTATGAAGCCTAAATCAGGTTCTACATTTGTTGTTGTTGTTCTCTGCAAACAGATACTTCTTCCTTTCCAATTTGGATGTCTTTTACTTCTATCTTTTGTCTGATTGTTTGGATTAGGACTTCTAATACTATGTTAAATAGAAGTGTCAAGGGTGGGCACTGGATCTTGGAGGAGAAGTTTTCAGTTCCCCACCCCCATCCCTGGAAATGAATTCACAGGCTCACAACCAGCTAATCTTCAGCAAGTTTGCTAATAATATACAATGGAAAAAGGATAAAATCTCTTCAACAAATTGTGTTAGGAAAACTGGATGTTCACATGCAGAACAACGAAATTGAACCCTTATCTCACATCATATACCAAAAAAAAAAAGCACCCTTCAAATGATTAAAGTTAAATGAAATCTCCAAATCCATAAATTTACCAAAAGAAAACATGGAGAATATTTTTTTTCTTTCCCACACTGGTTTTAGCAACTATATTTTGGATATGATACCAAAAGAACAGGTAACCAAATTAAAAATAATCAAGTCTGATAGCATCAAACTATTAATAAAAAGCTTCCACAGAGCAAAAGAAACAATCAACAGAGTAAAAAAGGCAATTTACTAAATGGGAGAAAACATTACAAACCCTGTATATGATAATTTCCAGAATATATAAGGAACTCATACAACTCAATACTGAGGAACATGATCAGACAGTGGACAAAAGATTTGAATAGATATTTCTCCAAAGAAGACATACAAATGGTGGCCAACAGACATATCAAAGATGTTCTACCTTGTTAATCATCATTGAAATGCAAATCAAAACAACAGTGAGATATCACCTCACACCTGTTAGGGTAGCTATTAAAAAGTCAAAAGACAATAAGTTTCAGCAAGTTTGTGGAGAAATTGAAACCTTTCTACATTATTGGTAGGAAAATAAAACAGTAAGTATTAGTATGGAAAACAGTTTTGAGCCTCATCAAAAATTTAAAAATAGAACTATTATGTCCTCCCACTCCTGTGTATCATCCAAAAGAACTAAAATCAGGATCTCAAAAAGATAGCTGCAATCTCATGTTGCTGGTATGAAATTTCACAATAACCAAGATATGGATACGAAGCAAATGTTCATCAACAGATGGATAAACAAAATGTGCTATAGGAGAATTTCTTGGTGGACCAGTGGTTAAGACTCCATGCTTCCACTGTAGAAAGTCCAGGTTCGATTCCTGGTCGGGGAACTAGAATCCTGTAAGTGGTGTGATGCAGCCAAAAAAAAAAAAAAAAAAGGACAAGAAAATATAGTGTGTGTGTGTGTGTGTATATATATATATATATATAGGAACATTGTTCAGCCTTTAAAAAGAAGAAAATTCTGCAGTTTACAGCAATATGGATGAACTTTGAAGACACTGTGTTAATGAAACAAGTCAAAGGGTAAATACAACTATATAAGGCATTTAAAATAGTCAATGATATAGAATTAGACAATAGAATAGCTGTTACACTGGATGAAGAAAGGGGTACATGGAGAGTTGTTGTTCAATATAGCTAGAGTTATACAAGATGAGTAAGTTCCAGAAATCTACTATACAAAGTGTCTGTAGTTAACAATAAGGCATTGTGTACTTAAATCCAGTGAAAAACGCCAGTAAGAAAAGGTTACATCCTCTATGCACCCATTTTTATAATCTTTGCAAAATGATGAAATTACAGAGTGGAGAACAGATTCAGTTCAGTTCAATCACTGTCAAGTCTGACTCTTTGTGAACTCATGGACCACAAGCATGCCAGGCCTGTCTGTCCATCACCAACTGCTGGAGTTTACTCAAACTCATGGCACCCTATTCCAGTGTTCTTGCCTGGAGAATCCCAGGGATGGGGGAGCCTGGTGGGCTGCCGTCTATGGGGTCGTGCAGAGTCAGACACGACTGAGGCGACTTAGCAGCAGCAGCATGTCCACTGAGTTGGTGATGCCATTCAATCATCTCATCCTGTCATTCCCTTCTCCTGTCTTCAATCTTTCCTGGCATGAGGGTCTTTTCAAATGAGTCAATTCTTCACATCAGGTGGCCAAAGTATTGGAGTTTCAGCTTCAGCATCAGTCCTTCCAATGAGTATTTAGGACCAATTTGCTTTACGATGGACTGATTGGATCTGCTTGCAGCCCAAGGAACTCTCAAGAGTCTTCTCCAACACCACAGTTAAAAAACATCAATTTTTTTGGTGCTCAGCTTTCTTTATAGTCCAACCCTCACACCCATACATGACTACTAGAAAACACATAGCTTTGACCAGATGGAATTTTGTTGGCAAAGTAATGTCTCTGTTTTTTTTAATATGCTATCTAGGTTGGTCATAATTTCCTTCCAAGGAGCAAATGTCTTTTAATTTCATGGCTGCAATCACCATCTGCAGTGATTTTGGAGCCCCAAAAAATAAAGTCTGACACTGTTTCCACCATTTCCCCATCTATTTGCCATGAAGTGATGGGACTGGATGTCATGATCTTAGTTTTCTGAAAGCTGAGTTTTAAGCCAACTTTTTCTCTCTCCTCTTTCACTTTCATCAAGGGGCTTAGTTCTTCACTTTCTGCCATAAGAGTGGTATCATGTGCATATTTGAGGTTATTGATATTTCTCCTTCCGTTCTTGATTCCAGCTTGTGCTTCATCCAGCCCAGCATTTCTCATGATGTACTCTGCATATAAGTTAAATAAGCAGGGTGACAATATACAGCCTGATGTACTCCTTTCCCAATTTGGAACCAGTCTGTTGTTCCATGTCCAGTTCTAACTATTGCTTCCTGACCTGCATATAGATTTCTCAGAAAGAAGGTCGGGTGGTGTGTATATTCCCATCTCTCTCGGAATTTTCCACAGTTTATTGTGATCCACACAGTCAATGGCTTTGGCATAGTGAATGAAGAAGCATTAGATGTTTTTCTGGGACTCTCGTGCTTTTTTGATGGTCAAAAGATGTTGGCAATTTGATCTCTGTTTCCTCTGCCTTTTCTAAATCCAACTTGAACACCTTGAAGTTCATGGTTCATGTAATATTGAGCATGGCTTGGAGAATTTTGAGCATTACTTTCCTAGCATGTGAGATAGGTGCAATTGTACAGTAGTTTGAGCATTCTTTAGGACTGGAATGAAAACTGACCTTTTCCAGTCTTGTGGCAGATTAGAGTTTGCCAAAGACTAGGTAAAGGGGAGGGGTTGGCTATAAAAGTGGAGAATGAAAAATCCTTGTCTTGAAACTATTTTGAATGGGTTGGTGGTCAACTTTATACATATATATATATATATATATATATATAATCAGTTCAGTTCAGTCGCGCAGTCGTGTCTGACTCTTTGCGACCCCATGAATCGCAGTACGCCAGGCCTCCCTGTCCATCACCAACTCCCGGAGTTCACTCAGACTCAAGTCCATCGAGTCCGTGATGCCATCCAGCCATCTCATCCTATGTTGTCCCCTTCTCCTCCTGCCCCCAATCCCTCCCAGCATCAGGGTCTTTTCCAATGAGTCAATTCTTCGCATAAGGTGGCCAAAGTACTGGAGCTTCAGTTTTAGCATCATTCCTTCCAAAGAAATCCCAGGGTTGATCTCCTTCAGAATGGACTGGTTGGATCTCCTTGCAGTCCAAGGGACTCTCAAGAGTCTTCTCCAACACCACAGTTCAAAAGCATCAATTCTTCGGCGCTCAGCCTTCTTCACAGTCCAACTCTCACATCCATACATGACCACAGGAAAAACCATACCTTGACTAGACGGACCTTAGTCGGCAAAGTAATGTCTCTGCTTTTGAATATACTATCTAGGTTGGTCATAACTTTTCTTCCAAGGAGTAAGCGCCTTTTAATTTCATGGCTGCAGTCACCATCTGCAGTGATTTTGGAGCCCAGTGTATATATATATATATATATATGATAAAATTACATAGAACTAAATACATAGACACACACACACACACACACACACACACACACACACGGATGCATTTAAAATGGTGATCCGAGTAAGTTCTATTGATTATATCAATCTAAATTTCTTTGTTTTAATATTGTACTATAGTTAAGCATGAAGTTGACTTTAGAAAAACTAGGTAGATAAATGGTATATGAAATGACTTCATATTATTTCTTACAGTGGCATTCCAATCTATAATAATCTCAAAACAAAAATGGTAAAGGGCCTCCTGGTAGCAACAAGTGCACTCAAAGACCAGATTTTGGTCTCTAATGACAGTCTAGGGCTGGGGCAGAGAAAATACAGAATTATCCTGGACTGTATTATAGTGCCAGAAATTAAGAAAAGGCATGAAAAGTACACAGGAAACAATATGATTCCCATTTGTTGAAAAAAATTAGCTAAAAAGTAAATATTATATATATATATAATTTATAATATGAATTTGTATTATTTATTTATAATTTATATATAAAATACATACACTTAAACCATTAGTGTAAAATAAATATCCATATTTATATAAATAAAAAATTGAATAAATAAATGAGGAAGGAAAAAGCTCTGTCTTGTGAAATGAATTACAATGCTTTCTTTACATACTAACTCCCTCCAGGCATGGAGTTTGATTCTCCCCCTTCTCTGAACAGGAGAATGAATTCCCCTCAGTAACTTGCTTCCCAAAAATAGAATATGGCAAGGAAAAAATAAACACAATTCTATATTATAGATACCCACTAAATACCACCTTAGCCTGGTGATTAATGCCTTCACCATATATCTAACCCAAAGTTAACATCACCACTGCTAAGTCATACTGATAGCATTCATTTTTAATATAATGTTAAAAGGGTTTTCTGACCCTGAAAACCAGGGTCAGAACTAACCATAAGAAAAATATTAGAAAATCCCAAGTTGAGCAAGATTTTCTAAATATCTAGTTAATGCTCCTCAAAACATCAAGATCATAAAAAACAAGGAGAATCTGAGAAACTGCCATGGATACTAAAGATACATGGTTTCAAATGTAACATATATTGAATAAAATCCTAGAAGAGAAAAAGATAATAAGTGAAAATGAATGAAATCTGAATAAAATATGGAAATTTAGGTACCATTGTAGGTTTCTTGTTGTTGTTATTGTTATTCAGTCGCTAAGTCATGGCCAACTCTTCGCGACTCCATGGACTGCAGCATGCCAGGCTTCCCTGTCTTTCACCATCTCGCAGAGTTTGCTCAAGCTTACTCACTGAACAAGCTTACTCATGTCAATTGAGTCAGTGATGCTAACAAATCATCTCATCCTCTGCTGCCCCCTTCTCCTGCTCCCAATCTTTTCCTGCATCAGGATCTTTTCCAATGAGTTGGCTCTTTGCATCAGGTAGTCAAAGTATTGGAGCTTCAGTTTCAGGATCAGTCCTTCCAATGAATATTCAGGGTTGATTTCTTTTAGGATTAACTAGTTTGATCATCTTGATCTCTAACTGACTCTCAAGCATCTTCTCCAGCACCAGAATTCTGTTCGGCACTCAGTCTTTTTATGGTCTAACTCTCACATCCATTCATAACTACTGGAAAAACCATAGTTTTGACTACACAGATCTTTGTTAACAAAGTGATGTCTCTGATTTTTAATACACTATCCAGATTTGTCATAGCTTTGTCATTTGGACATGTCTTTCCAAGGAACAAGCATCCATTCTATAGTACTCTAACTATAGGGTAAACTGAGTGAAAAGCATATAGAATATTTCTCTACTATCTTTGCAACTTTTTTCTATAAAGTTATTCTAAAAACTCTTGTTAAAAACTAAATATAATTAAAAATCCAATTTCTCAATGACACTATTCTCATTTCAATTACTCAGTAGCCACATGTGGCTACTATACTGTACAGCAGAGATACAGAATATTTCCAACTTGATATTAGTACACTTAGCATAATATCTCTTCCCTGTCCAATTTTCCCCCAAAGCTTCCTTATCAAGGTGAGCTTTTACTCTAGTTGAGATCGAAAAACAATTTTGATTAATTACCAATCAACAGAGATTAATCACACAAACATGTGGTCAATAGTGGGATAAACCCATAATCTAAGTCTGAAAGCAAGGCATCTAACACCTAATCTTCAACTGTAATGTTTGATGCCCCTATTAACCCCTCCTAGAATTGCACTAGGAGAAGGCAATGGCACCCCACTCCAGTACTCTTGCCTGGAAAATCCTATGGACGGAGGAGCCTGGTATGCTGCAGTCCATGGAGTCGCTAAGAGTCGGACACAACTAAGCTACTTCACTTTCACTTTCATGCACTACAGAAGGAAATGGCAACCCACTCCAGTGTTCTTGCCTGGAGAATCCCAGGGATGGGGGAGCCTGGTGGGCTGCCATCTATGGGGTCGCAGAGTCGGACACGACTGAAGTGACTTAGCAGCAGCAGAAGAATTGCACTAAGCCTCATCTATTTAACCTTCATAGGATCATAGAGAATACAGGCAGCAGAGGGAACCTGGTAGACCTGCAGAAAAGTGAAATGGCTTTCCTTGCCACAAGCTTCCTCAACCAACCTTGGACAATAGTTCCTGTACTTGAATTTGGCTCAGAATTCTGAAATATATTTACTGAGCAGCACACACACCTCCCAACACTTGCCCTTAAAAATCACACTAACTACAACTTCCCAATGCCACAAAGAAACTTTCATAACAGTCCTCTGGTAAGACAAAAGGTTTCTGAGGCAACAGGAAAAGCATAAGTGTGGGACACCACACAATAAGGAAAGGAAACAGAAATAGCCATGTCCAAGGAATTATCCACACAAAATTGTGTGCAAAACAAAACAGAACCAAGGAGTTGTTACATAAATGGACTAAAAATGGCATCTGTATATTGGCCCCTATGTTGGTTACTTTTTCATAGAAGGTTAAGATAATAAGCTCAAAAGCAACCAGCACAAAATTCAAATTCTTGAACATCTAACTACTTGAAATATAGCCCAATCAGTATACAGCACTTAGAGTCTGCCTTCTTTCCATATCACATGAAACTTCACCCAACATCTGTTAGTCATACAAGGACAAACCATTTAGCGATAGAAAACCATAAATTGTTACCATCCTTCAGAGCCCTCTGATTCAGAGGATCCCCCCATTGCTGTTGAGTGACATCATTTGGACATGGAAGTTCCCTCCCCCCTGGGAGTTCACTTGTGTTTCCATTTCTCAGCAATGGCCCTGTACTGCTGTCTCTGGAAGTCTTCTGCTAGAAATGCACATCTCCCTCAGGCAGTCCTGTCCAAGTGGCCACTCAATAAATCTCAGACAATATTGTGCAATATTGCCTTTTCATGGCCATTTCTTTTCCTTGATCAGCCCTGAAATCCTTGATATCTACTCTCTGCTTTTAGCCATCATTTCATACCTCTATCATGAAGACAATCTCTATATTCTTGCAATTTTCTAAGCAGTAGACTACTGTTTCTTGTTTCTTCATAACTGTTACCTCTGTAGGAAGGGACATACTTTATTATTTAAACAAAATATTATACAGAAAAACAGGGCCTACAAGTAAAAATGAATTTGTAAAGAATCGGATATTTGTTGAATGCTTATATCTGTAGCATCAAATGTCAGTTGTTTACTTGTCATACTAGTAAGTAAGTATGGCAGAGTAAGATCTATGTAAAATTTTACTATTTCTATTAGGAAAGCATTTTTGTATTATTATTATTTTGGTAAAATATATAGAAGTGATTCCTAGAAATCTATCATCTTTTATATAATCTCCATTTTCCTCAACAGTCATTGCCATTTAGCATTTTAAACAATGTGATTCTCAGTGGGCCCTGGGGCTGTTGTATCACTTTTTAAGACTATAGGGTATCAGAGTTTCAAGATAGCATTATTAGAATAAAACCTTATACTCATATCAAGCATTTCAAAAAACCACTACTGTATAACAGCTTGAAAGCTCTGGGCTTTGTTAAGTAGATAGCATCACGGCTTGTCAGAATCATCAGCCACCACTGGGATTGTGATATAAGGGTTTGAAGAAGCATTGTTACTTTCCAGTAGAAGGAATTAATATTTAAAATGGTAGTTTTCACCTTTTTTTATATTTCTCTGAATTGAGTTAGTTGATTGTTTAACTCTGGGCAAAACCTTTCATAAGCTGCTGTGAATTTAATCATTGTATTCCTTTCCCAAATGCTAGCCTTTATAAAATAGTTTCCACTTACATATTTTTTTTCAGTTTAAGCATTTGCAACTAAAGAACAGTTATAGTCATTTTGTTTCAAACTTTAAAAATTTAATTTAAATAGTAACAAAGGACATTTTCCCATCTCTTCCAATTTTATCATTCATAGTCTCAATGTGAGGTAATTGTATCAGGCAAAATGACAAAACTTATTTAATAAATTGCACATGCCATTCTATAACTAAATCTAAAGTGAATGGCATGTTATTTATCACTTTATGTGAATAGCCAATGCTTTTATTCTGCAATGTATTCAGTCGAAACATTCAAATAAGGGAAACAATTTAAATATGACACTTTTCATGTGCTTTATCACTATAATAATTACTTTTAAATTGTTCAAATGAGATAATTCGTGGTATAAAAATTGTAAAATTTACTTTCTTAAGTACAAATATATTCTTTGACCTAAGATTTAAATACTCAGTTGTATAACTTGTATGTTTTTTGACTTGAGCAATACTGTAGGTGCTCCACCTATGCTGCTAAGTCGCTTCACCTATAGCCCTAGTTAAATTGCTCAGTCATGTCTGACTCTTTGAGACCCCATGTACTGCAGCATGCCAGGCTTCCCTGTCCATCACCAATTCCCAGAGTTTACTCAAACTCATGTCCATTGAGTCGGTGATGCCATCCAACCATCTCATCCTCTGTCATCCTTTCTCCTCCCACCCTCAATGCTTGCCAGCATCAGTCTTTTCCAAAGAGTCATTTCTTCACATCAGGTGGCCAAAGTACTGGAGTTTCATCTTCAGCATCAGTCCTTCCAATGAATATTTAGACTTATTTCTTGAGGATGGACTGGTTGGATCTCCTTGCTGTCCAAGGGACTCTCAGCAGTCTTCTTCAACACCACAGTTCAAAAGCATCAATTCTTTGGCACTCAGCTTCTTTATAGTCCAACTCTCACACCCATACATAACTACTGGAAAAACCATAGTTTAACTAGATGGACCTTGTTGGCAAAGTAATGTCTCTGCTTTTTAATAAGCTGTCTAGGTTGGTCATAGCTTTCTTCCAACGAACAAGTGTCTTTTAATTTCATGGCTGCAGTCACTGTCTGCAGTGATTTTGGAGCCCAAGAAAATAAGACCTCTCACTGTTTTCATTGGTTCCCCATCTATTTGCCATGATGTGATAGGACCAGATGCCATGATCTTAGTTTTCTAAATGTTAAGTTTTAAGCCAATATAGCCTTAGGGCATTCACAGTTCTGGTATCTGGCATCCAGGACAACTTCCAGGTTTCCCTTGTGGCTCAGCTGGTAAAGAATCCGCTTGCAGTATGGGAGACCTGGGTTTGATCCCTAGATTGCGAAGATCCCTTGGAGAAGGGAAAGGCTACCCACTTCAGTATTCTGGCCTGGAGAATTGCATGGACTGCATAGTCCATGGGGTCACAAAGTGTGGGACAGGCTTTTGTTTCACTTTCAGGACAACTTCCAGTTTCCACTATCCATCCCTCTTCCTTGAGGGCTTTTCCAGGGAAGGCTACTAGATGCCATCAGAGCAGAGAATTCCCAACTGGGAGTCTTAAATATTCTATAACAACTTCTCATCTTTTGGATACAATAACAAATGTGTGTTCTGCACTATTTCTCATGCTGTTACTGGCTTGATATCATTTCGGGGCTTCTTTCTTTTTCCTATTTCAATTTTTCACTGTCCTACCAGTGTGCCTGCATCTCTCAAATAAACTACTTATATTTGAATTCTTATGTCACGGTTGTTTAAAACATTCATCACTACTTTGGTAGTGTTCTCTCCCTCCCATCAACAAATTATCAATTTCCATTTGTTTATTCTCAGTATCGTGAATTTTTCTATACTTATAATAACCCAGAATAGCTCCCCCACCTATTTCTTTTTAAACATCATATTCCTTTCCATATTTCCCCATTTCTCTGCTCATCTTCAGTAAACACTTCTTGATATTAATAGCATTTCTTATAAAGGAGCAGCTCCCCACAGCTTATTTAGTTTTCAGCCCATTCCAATGCAGCAAAAGCCTCTTACTCCTCCAGATTAGGAAACATGTCCTTGCCAAAGTAATTTTATTTTTAAATCTGATGAGCAGGTCTATGTCTCCATCTATCTCAATATCTCAGGAGAATCTGGTACTGCTGAACATACCCTACTTCCTACATATATCCTGATACATGCATTGCACAAGCCATAAATGTCCCTTTAAGTTTTATTTTCCAATATTTGCAAATGGAGAAACTATTTACCCAGAGTCTGAGAACAAATACTCATGAGATCTATATTATTTGCCTTCTCTGCATATTCCAAATAGTTAATGTATTTAAAAAAAAAACAAAAGTAAAAACAAACAAACAAAAACATGTTTGTTTATAGCATTTCATTTCTCCATGTTCTCTAAGTTTTCAACATCTTCCCAGCTTCACCATGAAATTCTGGACTAGTTCACCATCATCCTAAGCCTGAATAATAAAATAAATTTCCCTTTGGTATCTAATTCTAAGCTTACTGCCTCTCCCTAGTTTATTCTTCACATAGGAACATGAATGACTTTTATTTTTGTTAACACAAACCTAGTGCTGTAAGGATTACAATTTCAATTTGTTCCTATAGCCTAAAAGTCCAACAGAACCTGGCTTTGCATTAGCTTTCAAATATCATTTCCTAACATTTGCTTTTTTGTATAAGCTTCTGCTACACAATCAGAGTAGAATCAGCTATTTTGAAACTATGTTAAAGAGGATAAAATATCAAAAACAAATTATATATGAAAGTGATACTATTTAGAATGAGCAAAGAAATCATAAGAAGTACACATTTTTGAAAACATGCATTCTAAGAACATCATAACAAGAGAAAAACAACACAATATTATATTATTATTAACTTCTTGAACTACTTAAGAGTTTTTTCCTCTGTGTTTGCTGAATATTTTAATTGTCTTTTCATATCAGAATAATTTTGTAATATAGTTTTCTAAAGAGATAGTAGAAAGATAATTCAGTCTCATTTCATAATTGGAATTTGTTTATTATGTATTTTTGATGGGTTACCATAAAATTTACATATGAAAGTACTCTGGTTTGTGTGCCTGTCAAAAACATAGATTCTGACCATTTTAGTTTTAGGTTTTGCCAATCAAATAAGAAAAATGAATAGATTCTGTGTTTATAACTTTTTATACCACAGTATCAATTCCTGATAGGTGAGAATTTCTATTTCAACTAGGCATCAATGAAAACTAAATCTTTCATATTATGACAGGTAAATTTTCTACAAACTGTCTCCTGTTTGTGTTCATCTCAAGGTTTGTTTCTCCTCTTTTGTACTCCACCCTTCCAGTATGTGGCACCAATGTGCACATCCTTTTTAAGGTCATAGTTAGGATGTATCCATACAGTGGATGGAGGAGATTCTTAGAAGCCATTTCTATGCAAGAATGGTTAGGAATAATTTAACTGCATACTGAAGAGATTGATTATATATGTGTGTGTGTGTATATATATATATATATATATATGAACATACACACACATACACACACACATATGTTATGTTGTTATTTAGGTGCTAACTTGTGTATACCATCTTGTGACCCCATGGACTATAGGACTATAGCCCACAAGGATCCTCTGTCCATGGAATTTCCCAGGAAAGAAGACTGGAATGAGTTGTCATTTCCTTCTCTAGAGGATCTTCCTGACTCAGGGATCCAACCAATTTCTCCTGCACTACAGGAAGATTCTTTACCACTGAGCCACAAAGGAAGCCCTATACATATAAAACATATATTAGAAATAACAGATTTACTTCTCATTTATACATAGTTGAAATAGAAGTTCTCACCCATCATGTGTATACCATCTTGTGACCCCATGGACTATAGGACTATAGCCCACAAGGATCCTCTGTCCATGGAATTTCCCAGGAAAGAAGACTGGAATGAGTTGTCATTTCCTTCTCTAGAGGATCTTCCTGACTCAGGGATCCAACCAATTTCTCCTGCACTACAGGAAGATTCTTTACCACTGAGCCACAAAGGAAGCCCTATACATATAAAACATATATTAGAAATAACAGATTTACTTCTCATTTATACATAGTTGAAATAGAAGTTCTCACCCATCAAGTATTGATACTGTGGTGTATGTATGTATATATATATATACTGCTAAATTCAAATCAAATGTATCACCAATTAAACATAGATCCAGAGAATGAATAAATGAGTGAATCAACAATACTTGTCTCCTTCACAGCTCTGGACATTTACTTTAGGAAGTAATTAAAATATAGCTCTTAGAATATACTCAACATGAATTTGAATCACTGCCTTGCTGCTTATTAATCCTTCTTATTCTCAGCTGGATTAAATAGAAAAGAAATAATAAGATAGAATTATCTAATATGATTGATCACATTATATGTAAATGGTCCAACTTTCTAATTAGAGATTATCAGTTTTGATAAACTAGCAAGGACAGTAAAGAACTCAAAGTCATAAATAGTTTAAAAGAATGAAAATTCACAAGTATAGGTAAAGGTTTCAATAGTTCAGCTTAGTGCTAAGCATGTTGTGGCTTAGTCACGATCATGTCTGATGCTTTGCGATCCCATGGACTATAACCCACCAAGCTCCTCTGTCCATAGGGATTTTCCAGGCAAGAATACAGAAGTGGGCTGCCATGACCTCCTTCAAGGTATCTTCCCAATCCATGGATTAAACCCAGGTCTTGTGCATTGCAGGTGGATTATTTATCATCTGAGCCACCAGGGAAGACCAAGAACACTAGAGGGGTAGCCTATCCCTTCTCCAGGGGAACTTCCTGACCCAGGAATCAAACCAGGGTCTCCTGCATTGCAGGGGGATTCTTTTCTTAAATAACTGATAAACCAGGGAGGCAAGAAAACAATAATGACATAAATAAGTTAAATAAAAGAAATGCAAAAAAGTAAAATGGCTGTCTGAGGAGGGCTTACAAATAGATGTAAAAAGAAGAGAGGCAAAAAGCAAAGGAGAAAAGGAAAGATATAAGCATATGAATGTAGAGTTCCAAAGAATAGCAAGGAGAGATAAGAAAGCCTTCCTCAGTGATCAATGCAAAGAAATAGAGGAAAAGAACAGAATGGGAAAGACTAGAGATCTCTTCAAGAAAATTAGAGATACCAAGGGAACATTTAATGCAAAGATGGGCTTGATAAATGACAGAAATGGTATGGACCTAACAGAAGCAGAAGATATTAAGAAGAGGTGGCAAGAATACACAGAAGAGCTGTACAAAAAAGAGCTTCACAACCCAGATAATCACGAGGGTGTGATCACTCACATAGAGCCAGACATCCTGGAATATGAAGTCAATTGGACCTTAGAAAGCATCACTACGAACAAAGCTAGTGGAGGTGATGGAGTTCCAGTGGAGCTATTTCAAATCCTGAAAGATGATGCTATGAAAGTGCTACACTCAATATGCCAGCAAATTTGGAAAACTCAGCAGTGGCCACAGGACTGGAAAAGGTCAGTTTTCATTCCAATGCCAAAGAAAGGTAATGCCAAAGAATGCTCAAACTACCACATGATTGCACTCATTTCACACGCTAGTAAAGTAATGCTCAAAATTCTCCAAGCCAGGCTTCAGCGATAAATGAACCGTGAACTTCCAGATGTTCAAGCTGGTTTTCAAAAAGGCAGAGGAATCAGAGATTAAATTGCCAACATCTGCTGGATCATGGAAAAACCAAGAGAGTTCCAGAAAAACATCTACTTCTGCTGTATTGACTATGCCAAAGCCTTTGACTGTGTGGATCACGATAAACTGTGAAAATTCTGAAAGAGATGGGAATATCAGACCACCTGACCTGCCTCTTGGGAAACCCATATGCAGGGCAGGAAGCAATATTTAAAACTGAACATGGAGCAACAGGCTGGTTCCAAATAGGAAAAGGAGTACATCAAGGCTGTATATTGTCACCCTGCTTATTTAACTTATATGCAGAGTACATCATGAGAAACCCTGGGCTGGATGAGGCACAAGCTGGAATCAAGATTGCCAGGAGAAATACCAATAACCTCAGATATGCAGATGATACCACCTTTATGGCAGAACGTGAAGAGGAAGTAAAAAGCCTCTTGATGAAAGTGAAAGAGGAGAGTGAAAAAGTTGGCTTAAAGCTCAACATTCAGAAAATGAAGATCGTGGCATCTGGTCCTATCACTTCATGGTAAATAGATGTGGAAACAGTGGAAACAGTGCCAGACTTTATTTTTGGGGGGCTTCAAAATCACGGTAGATGGTGATTGCAGCCATGAAATTAAATGATGCTTACTCCTTGGACGGAAAGTTATGACCAACCTAGATAGCATATTGAAAAGCAGAGACATTACTTCGTCAACAAAGATCCATCTAGTCAAGGCTATGGTTTTTCCAGTGGTCATGTATAAATGTAAGAGTTAGACTGTGAAGAAAGCTGAGCACTGAAGAATTGATACTTTTGAACTGTGGTGTTGGAGAAGACTCTTGAGAGTCCTCTGGACTGCAAGGATAATGCAATGGGATATTACTCAGCCATAAAACAGCCACATTTGAGTCAGTTCTAATGAGGTGGATGATCCTAGAGAATATTGTACAGAGTGAAGTAATCAGAAAGAGAAAAACAAATAGCATATACAAATGCATATATATGGAAGCTAGAAAGATGGTACTGATGAAATTTTTCATGGGGCAGCAGTGGAGAAACAGACAAAGAGAACAGACTTATGGACATGGTGGGGAGGAAGAAGGAAAGGGTGGGATCTATAAAGAGAATAACATGGAAACTTACATTAAAATAAGTAAATAAGTAAATAGATAGCCAATGGTAATTTGCTATATGACTCAGTGAACTCAAACCAGGCTCTGTAACAACCTAGAGGAGTGAGATGAGGAGGGAGTTGGGAGGGAGTTTCAAAAGGGAGGGGACATATGTATACCTATGGCTGATTCATGTTGATGTATGGCAGAAACCAACACTATTCTGTTAAGCAATTACCCCTCAATTAAAAGATAAATAAAAAAATTTTTTTAAGTTCTTCACATAAGGTGGAAAATGTAATTATGTGAGGGGATGGTTGTTAACTAAACTTATTGTGTTAATCATTTTGCAGTTCAGGAATATTTCAAATCGTTATGCTGTAAACATGAAATTAACTTAATATTCTAAGTTAATTATATATCAATAAAACTATGAAAAAGTGAGTTAAAAAAATATAGAGGTGCCAATTACCATGAATGGTCAGCTATTTAGAAAGAGAATGTGAGTTATTAAGCTTCTTGTTATGTTCTACTTTTTCAAGAATAGACAATATTCGAGAAACAATACTGAACAATATTTTATATTTACATACATATTTATAATTTTTCTGATTTTTTTTTATTTTGAATATTGAGAGTTCCTTTAGTTGGATTTTTCCAGAATTCATAACTGTAAACCTGTTTACTTGTTGGTATGATGTTCATGATGTATAATCATTTTTTAAGGGCCTCAGAAATATACAAGTCTGCAGATGTGTGCAATAATTTGGAATATTCTCTTTAAGTCATAAGAGGTAAATATAATTTAAATATGCTAATTGGAATCTATTTGCATAATAATGATATGTATCATTACAAGACACACTTAAAAGCTTAGTGCCTGGCCTCTTTAAAAGACATTTAAGATACATAAATATGCATATAGCATTTCTACTGTGCTTTCAATTAGCAAAATATTTTGAGCTACTCTCAGTCAATGTTTGGGAAAATTTTAACAGTTTAACTTTTACCTTTTGGATGACTGAACAATTACAAATATTTTTATAAATCTTAGATGTATATTTTATAGTATATTATCATTAGTTATGAAAGTATTAATTTAGTAAACATATTGAATAAGTACAAAATAATAAAACAAAAAAAAATGCACATGCAAAAAAGTCACCAAAATAGCTTAGCTTATGATTAATTGGGGCTTCCCTGGTGGCTGAGAGGTTAAAGCGTCTGCCTGCAATGCAGGAGACCCGGGTTCAATCCCTGGATTGGGAAGATCCCCTGGAGAAAGAAATGGCAACCCACTCCAGTATTCCTGCCTGGAGAATCCTATGGATGGAGGAGCCTGGTAGGCTACAGTCCACGGGGTCGCAAAGAGTCGGACACACCTGAGTGACTTCACTCACTCATGATTAAATTAACTTCTTTCCACTTGTGGAGACAAGTGAATGGTCAGCTATCGGTAAAGAAAATGGGAGATAATAAACGACTATCTTTCAATTTTTCAAGATATCTCTCAAAATAAGTGGTAAAAGAACAACGTAACTAGTAACTGCTTAACAATAAACAGTAAAATAATGTTATTAACAATAGTCAATTTTTGAGTACTTCCTATGCTGAACACTGTTGAAGAAGAACTCTGTTGTTATTGTTGTTTAGTTGCTAAATTGGGTCCGACTATAGCCTGTCAGTCTCCTCTGTCCATGGGATTTCTCAGGCAAGAATAATGAAGTGGGTTGCTGTTTCCTTCTCCAGGGGATCTTCCCTATCCTGAGGTTGAATCCACGTCTCCTGCATTGGCAGTGGATTCTTTATCACTGAGCCACCTGGAAAGCCCCACCATGAACTTTACAGGACTTTAATTTTACACTGTTCTTCTGAAGAAGGTGCTATTAATAATTCTAAGATCATGGCATCATATCACTTCATGGTAAATAGATGTGGAAACAGTGGAAACAGTGCCAGACTTTATTTTTGGGGGGCTTCAAAATCACGGTAGATGGTGATTGCAGCCATGAAATTAAATGATGCTTACTCCTTGGACGGAAAGTTATGACCAACCTAGATAGCATATTGAAAAGCAGAGACATTACTTCGTCAACAAAGATCCATCTAGTCAAGGCTATGGTTTTTCCAGTGGTCATGTATAAATGTAAGAGTTAGACTGTGAAGAAAGCTGAGCACTGAAGAATTGATACTTTTGAACTGTGGTGTTGGAGAAGACTCTTGAGAGTCCTCTGGACTGCAAGGATAATGCAATGGGATATTACTCAGCCATAAAACAGCCACATTTGAGTCAGTTCTAATGAGGTGGATGATCCTAGAGAATATTGTACAGAGTGAAGTAATCAGAAAGAGAAAAACAAATAGCATATACAAATGCATATATATGGAAGCTAGAAAGATGGTACTGATGAAATTTTTCATGGGGCAGCAGTGGAGAAACAGACAAAGAGAACAGACTTATGGACATGGTGGGGAGGAAGAAGGAAAGGGTGGGATCTATAAAGAGAATAACATGGAAACTTACATTAAAATAAGTAAATAAGTAAAATAGATAGCCAATGGTAATTTGCTATATGACTCAGTGAACTCAAACCAGGCTCTGTAACAACCTAGAGGAGTGAGATGAGGAGGGAGTTGGGAGGGAGTTTCAAAAGGGAGGGGACATATGTATACCTATGGCTGATTCATGTTGATGTATGGCAGAAACCAACACTATTCTGTTAAGCAATTACCCCTCAATTAAAAGATAAATAAAAAAATTTTTTTAAGTTCTTCACATAAGGTGGAAAATGTAATTATGTGAGGGGATGGTTGTTAACTAAACTTATTGTGTTAATCATTTTGCAGTTCAGGAATATTTCAAATCGTTATGCTGTAAACATGAAATTAACTTAATATTCTAAGTTAATTATATATCAATAAAACTATGAAAAATGAGTTAAAAAAATATAGAGGTGCCAATTACCATGAATGGTCAGCTATTTAGAAAGAGAATGTGAGTTATTAAGCTTCTTGTTATGTTCTACTTTTTCAAGAATAGACAATATTCGAGAAACAATACTGAACAATATTTTATATTTACATACATATTTATAATTTTTCTGATTTTTTTTTATTTTGAATATTGAGAGTTCCTTTAGTTGGATTTTTCCAGAATTCATAACTGTAAACCTGTTTACTTGTTGGTATGATGTTCATGATGTATAATCATTTTTTAAGGGCCTCAGAAATATACAAGTCTGCAGATGTGTGCAATAATTTGGAATATTCTCTTTAAGTCATAAGAGGTAAATATAATTTAAATATGCTAATTGGAATCTATTTGCATAATAATGATATGTATCATTACAAGACACACTTAAAAGCTTAGTGCCTGGCCTCTTTAAAAGACATTTAAGATACATAAATATGCATATAGCATTTCTACTGTGCTTTCAATTAGCAAAATATTTTGAGCTACTCTCAGTCAATGTTTGGGAAAATTTTAACAGTTTAACTTTTACCTTTTGGATGACTGAACAATTACAAATATTTTTATAAATCTTAGATGTATATTTTATAGTATAATTATCATTAGTTATGAAAGTATTAATTTAGTAAACATATTGAATAAGTACAAAATAATAAAACAAAAAAAAATGCACATGCAAAAAAGTCACCAAAATAGCTTAGCTTATGATTAATTGGGGCTTCCCTGGTGGCTGAGAGGTTAAAGCGTCTGCCTGCAATGCAGGAGACCCGGGTTCAATCCCTGGATTGGGAAGATCCCCTGGAGAAAGAAATGGCAACCCACTCCAGTATTCCTGCCTGGAGAATCCTATGGATGGAGGAGCCTGGTAGGCTACAGTCCACGGGGTCGCAAAGAGTCGGACACACCTGAGTGACTTCACTCACTCATGATTAAATTAACTTCTTTCCACTTGTGGAGACAAGTGAATGGTCAGCTATCGGTAAAGAAATGGGAGATAATAAACGACTATCTTTCAATTTTTCAAGATATCTCTCAAAATAAGTGGTAAAAGAACAACGTAACTAGTAACTGCTTAACAATAAACAGTAAAATAATGTTATTAACAATAGTCAATTTTTGAGTACTTCCTATGCTGAACACTGTTGAAGAAGAACTCTGTTGTTATTGTTGTTTAGTTGCTAAATTGGGTCCGACTATAGCCTGTCAGTCTCCTCTGTCCATGGGATTTCTCAGGCAAGAATAATGAAGTGGGTTGCTGTTTCCTTCTCCAGGGGATCTTCCCTATCCTGAGGTTGAATCCACGTCTCCTGCATTGGCAGTGGATTCTTTATCACTGAGCCACCTGGAAAGCCCCACCATGAACTTTACAGGACTTTAATTTTACACTGTTCTTCTGAAGAAGGTGCTATTAATAATTCTAAGATCATGGCATCTGGTCTCATCATTTCATGGCAAATAGATGCAGAAACAGTATTTTGGGGGAGCTCCAAAATCACTGCAGATGGTGATTGTAGCCATGGAATTAAAAGTGGGAGGAAAGTTATGACCAACCTAGATAGCATATTCAAAAGCAGAGACATTACTTTGCCAACAAAGGTCCATCTAGTCAAGGCCATGGTTTTTCCAGTGGTCATGTATGGATGTGAGTTGGACTGT
The DNA here is from genome assembly GCA_006408695.1 of Aepyceros melampus. Lineage (NCBI taxonomy): Eukaryota > Metazoa > Chordata > Mammalia > Artiodactyla > Bovidae > Aepyceros > Aepyceros melampus. The sequence goes on along the minus strand of SJXQ01004902.1, from coordinate 33,087 downwards.
GAAGAAAGCTGAGCACTGAAGAACTGATGCTTTTGAACTGTGGTATTGGAGAAGACTCCTGAGAGTCCCTTGGACTGCAAGGAGATCCAACCAGTCCATCCTAAAGGAGATCAGTCCTGGATGTTCTTTGGAAGGAATGATGCTAAAGCTGAAACTCCAGTACTTTGGCCACCTCATGCGAAGAGTTGACTCATTGGAAAAGATTTTCATGCTGGGAGGGATTGAGGGCAGGAAGAGAAGGGGACGACAGAGGATGAGATGGCTGGATGGCATCACTGACTCAATGGACGTGAGTTTGGTAAACTCCGGGAGTTGGTGATGGACAGGGAAGCCTGGCATGCTGCAATTCATGGGTCGCAAAGACTCGGACACGACTGAGCAACTGAACTGAATATATGTATGAGAAATTGAGTTTCAGAGAAGGAATAGTATATGATTCCAGGCTAGAAAGTGAAGAAGCAAGAGAAACCTGTGCCCCACAGTGAAGCCCTAGCACAGCCAAAATAAAAAATAAAAAAGAAAGAAAAAGAAAGTGAAGAAGTCACAGTATGAACATTGGCAAATGGGATACAAACCCCACATTCTTAATTATTATGGTTCTATCTATGTGACAGAAGAATAGCAAATAAAATAAATTTACTTTCTTTACATTCCAGCTTTGCTGGTCTGCTTTCATAATGCTAGTATTTTAATAAGAGTTTTAACCTGAAAGCAGTGCCAAGTGCTCGATGACAGCAACATGCTGCTCAGACTATTATAGTTCTGCTCAGGCAATTCATCCTAGAGCACTCAGTGATTGTCACAATTTCATATAATTATCTGCCTTGGAAATGAAAAGACTGGAAAAACACCCATCAAGTGTCTTTTTTATTTCTTCTATGAGCTTAGGACTTTCTGACAATAATTGTATATTTCAAACCTATAGCTCAAAATCCTAAGATACTGAAAAAAAATCTGAAAATTGACATTATGCATTTTACCCTACAGCAGCATGCCTTACTATATAGATGACTTCATCTATTTCAAAATATACTCCAATTTAAATCTCCTTGTCCTTGTCAAATGCCTTCATATATAGCCACTATTCTTAAATTTAGAACTAAAATTAAGTTCTTTGCTTGTGGTATCTGTTGGGGGTAGTTCTGGAGAGTAAGGTAAAAGAAAAACTAAAAATTCCTTGACCTTTCTCTATTCCAATTTTGAAACAACCTCCTCACAACAAATTAATAACACAGGTGTAAAATACTCTTTGTGAAAATTTCACTGACTGGCATGGGAGATAGTTTTAAGGAGTGAGGAATTACTGACACTTATAAAGCCACAAGTAAAAGTATTTTCTTACATATTTGAGGTATACATCCTTGAAGACATCAGGCATAAAGTAAAATACAATAAAAAACAGCTACAACAAAGTTGAATATTTTCTAATCTTTAAAAGTAACACATGCTATTTTTAAACACACAGAAAAAGATAGTTAAAAATATGAAAAGGTTTTTTTTAAAAAGCATGCAATTTAGAAGAAATAAGAAAAATATAATAGTCATACCAAAAAATGCAAGGGACATACATATTTTTTTAAAACAGAGTATTTTTATAGCAGTTTTATGTTCACAGAAAAATTTAGAAAAAGTATAGAGATCCCTATATATGCCTACTATACTTCCTCTCCCTACAGATGCATAGTCTCTCCTACAATCAACATCCCGCACAGAGTGATACACTTGCTATAACTAATGAGCCTACATTGACACATTTATATTAGGGCTCATTCTTGATGTTTCATATTTCTATAGATTTTGATAAATATATAAGGATATTTATCTACTATAAGAAAATCACACAGAGAAGTTCTATCACCCTAAAAATCCTCTATGATCTACATATTCCTTGGCTATTCATTCTTTTCTATCCTTTAATCCCTGGCATCTAATGGTATTTTTACTGTCTATAGTTTGTCTTTTCTAGAATGTCATATAATTGGAATTACACGGGCTTCTAACACACAGTAATAGGCATTTAAGAGTTCTCCATGTCTTTTTGTGTCTTGATAACCCATTTCTTTTTAGCATTGAATACTATTTCACTAGAGGCTTCCCTGGTGGCTCAATGGTAAAGAATCCACTTGCAATGCAGGAGACATTGGTGTGCTCCTTGGGTTGGGAAGATCTCCTGGAGAAGGATATGGCAAACAATTCCAATATTCTTGCCTGGGAAACCCCATGAGCACAGGAGCCTGGTGGGCTATAGTCCATGGGATCACAAAAGAGTTGGACACAACTTAGCAACCAAACAACAACTATTACATTGTCTGTTTGTATCACAGTTTACTTATTCATTCACCTACTTGAAGGGCCTCATGGCTACTTCCAAGTTTTGGCAGTTATGAATAAAGCTCCATAAATGTTCACATACAAGTTTTGTGTGGACATAAGTTTTCAATTGATTTCAGTAAATACCAATAAGTACAACTGCTGGATTTGAGTATGGTTTGTATGGCAGCAGATGGTGACTGCAGCCATGAAATTAAGACACGTACTCCTTGGAAGAAAAGTTATGATCAACCCAGACAGCATATTGAAAAACAGAGACATTACTTTGCCAACAAAGGTCCATCTAGTCAAGGCTATGGTTTTTCCTGTGGTCATGTATGGATGTGAGAGTTGGACTGTGAAGAAAGCTGAGCACTGAAGAATTGATGCTTTTGAACTGTGGTGTTAGAGAAGACTCTCGAGAGTCCCTTGGACTGCAAGGAGATCCAACCAGTCCATTCTGAAGGAGTTCAGCCCTGGGATTTCTTTGGAAGGAATGATGCTGAAGTTGAAACTCCAGTACTTTGGCCACCTCATGTGAAGAGTTGACTCATTGGAAAAGACCCTGATGCTGGGAGGGATTGGGGGCAGGAGGAGAAGGGGACGACCGAGGATGAGATGGCTGGATGGCATCACTGACTCGATGGACGTGAGTTTGAGTGAACTCCAGGAGATGGTGATAGACAGGGAGGCCTGGATTGCTGCAATTCATGAGGTCGCAAAGAGTCGGACACGACCGAGCAACTGAACTGAACTGTATGGCAGTAGAAGGTTTAGTTTTGTAAAAACTACCAGTCTTTCAAAGAAACAAAGTACCATTTTGCATTCCTATCGGCAAAGAGCAAGTTCCTGCCAATCCACATGCTCACCAACATGTGGTACTGTTCATGTTTTGATTTTAGCCATTATAACAGATGTGCAATTATATTTCATTTTAATTGGGAATTCCCTAATGATGCATGATGTACAGTATTGTTTCATGTGTTTACTTGCCCGCTGGATATCTTATTTGGTGAGGTGACTGTTCACCTTCTTAACTCTTTCTTTCCCAGTTTTGTGGGAACATAATTAACTTAAAGGTGTACAATACAAATGATTTGAGACATAATATTGCAAAACATTTACAAAAACAGGACTAATTAACACATCCTTTACCTCAACTGATTATCATTTTGTTGTTTTTGCTGTTATGGTCAGAACATTAAAGCTCTAATCTGATAGCAACTTCAAGGTATATGCTATAGTGTTGTTAATTATAGTTACCATTCTGTATTCCCAAATCTCCAGAACTTACATTGTAACTAAAAGTTTGTAGCCTTTGAACAACATTTCCTATTTCCCCCACCTCTCAGGCTCTGGAAACCACCATTCTACTCTTTGTTTCTTTGACTTTTATATATGTGTGTGTGTGTGTGTGTGTGTGTGTGTGTGTATGTATATATATATATGTGTGTGTGTGTATACATAAGACATGTATAAGTCTTATATATGACATATATATATATATATATATATATATGTCATATACATATATCTCACACTTTCTCTATCCATTCATCCATAAATGGAAACTTAGGTTGTTTCCATCTCTTGAATACTGTGAATAATAATGCTGAATGAATATGAGACTGTAGATATCCCTTCAAGGTAGTGATTTCATTTCGTTAGAATATATGGTCAGAAGTGAGATTCCTGGAGCATATGGTAATTTAATTTTTAATTTTTTAGAAACCTCCATACTGCCTTCCACCAAGGCTGCACCAATGTACATTCCTACCAATAGTGTATCAGTGTTCTTTCTTCTTCACATCCTGACCAGCATTTAGTACCTCTTGTCTTTTCTACAATAACCATTCTAACAGGTTTGAGATAATATTTCACTGTGGTTTTGACTTGCCTGTATGACTTTCATATCTTCTTTGGACAAATTTTTAATCAAGTTCTCTGCTCAGTTTTTAATCAGATTCTTTTTTTTTTTTGCTATTGAGTTTTATGAGTTTCATATAAGTTCCAGATATTACCCTCTTACCAAATGTGGTTTGAAAATATTACTCCTACCTCAAAAGTTACTTTTTCATTTTAATGATAATTTCTTTTGCTGTGCAGAACTTTTAAGCTTGATATAGTTGACTTGCTGCTTTTTTGCTTTTGTTATTTTAAACAGGTTGTATGCTTTCTAACATTTTTGAAAATTATGTATATGTCCAAGTTTTTTGTCCATTAGACCATTCAGGTATGACCTACATCAACTCCCTTACAACTATACAGTGGGAGTGATAAATAGATTCAAGGGATTAGATCTGACAGACAGAGTGCCTGAAGAACTATGGACGGAGGTTCATGACATTGTACAGCAGGCAGTGATCAAGACCGTCCCCAAGAAAAAGAAATGCAAAAAGGCAAAACGGTTGTCTGAGGAGGCTTTATAAACAGCTATAAAAAGAAGAGAAGCAAAAAGCAAAGGAGAAAAGGAAAGATATACCCATTTGAATGCAGGGTTCCAAAGAATAGCAAGGAGAGACAAGAAAGCCTTCCTCAGTGATCAATGCAAAGAAATAGAGGAAAACAATAGAATGGGAAAGACAGAGTTCTTGTCAAGAAAATAAGAAATACCAAGAAAAAATTTCATACAAAGATGGGCACAATAAAGGACAGAAATGGTATGGACCTAATAGAAGCAGAAGATATTAAGAAGAGGTGACAAAAAATACTCAGAAGAACTATACAAAAAAGATCTTCATGGCCCATATAATCACAACGGTGTGATTGCTCAGCTAGAGCCGGACATACTGGAATGCGAAGTCAAGTGGGCCTTTGGAAGCAACAGAAAACAAAGCTAGTGGAGGTGATGGAATTCCAGTTGAACTATTTAAAATCCTAAAAGATGATGCTGTGAAAGTATTGCACTCAATATGCCAGCAAATTGGGAAAACTCAGCAGTGGCCACAGGCCTGGAAAAGGTCAGTTTTCATTCCAATCCCGAAGAAAGGCAATGCCAAAGAATGTTCAAACTACCACACAATTGCTCTCATCTCACATGCTAGTAAAGTAATGCACAAAATTCTCCAAGCCAGGCTTCAACAGTATTTGAACTGTGAACTTCCAGATGTTCAAGCTGGATTTAGAAAAGGCAGAGGAACCAGAGATCAAATGTAAACATCCCTCAGATCATTGAAAAAGCAAGAGAGTTCCAGAAAATCATCTACTTCTGCTTTACTGACTACACCAAAACCTTTGACTGTGTGTATCACAACAAACTGTGGAAAAAATTCAAGAGATCGAAATACCAGACCACGTGACTTGCCTCCTGAGAAATCTGTATGCAGGTTGAAGAACAACAGTTAGAACTGGACATGGAACAACAGACTAGTTCCAAATGGGAAAAGGAGTACTTCAAGGCTGTATATTGTCACCCTGCTTATTTAACTTATATGCAGAGTGCATCATGAGAAATGCTGGGCTGGATGAAGCACAAGCTGGATTCAAGATTTCTGGGAGAAATATCAATAATCTTAAATACGCAGATGACACCACCCATATGGCAGAAAGTGGAGAAGAACTAAAGCACCTCTTGATGAAAGTGAAAGAGGAGAGTGAAATAGTTTGCTTAAAACTCAGCATTCAGGAAGCTAAGATCATGACATCTGGTCCCATCACTTCCCAGCAAATAGACAGGGAAATATTGGAAACATTGAGAACCTTTATTTTGGGGGGCTCCAAAATCACTGCAGATGGTGACTGCAGCCATGAAATTAAAAGACACTTGCTCCTTTTAGAAGCAAAGTTATGACCAACAGAGACAACATATTAAAAAGCAGAAAAAAAAAAAACAAAATAAAAAGCAGAGACATTACATTGCCAACAAAGGTCCATCTAGTCAAAGCTATGGTTTTTCCAGCAGTCATGTATGGATATTAGAGTTGGATTATAAAGAAAGGTTAGTGCTGAAAAATTGATGATTTTGAACTGTGCTGTTCGGGAAGACTCTTGAGAGTCCCTTGGACTGCAAGGAGATCCAACCAGTCCATCCTAAAGGAAATCAGTCTTGAATATTCATTAGAAGGGCTGATGTTGAAGCTGAAACTCCAGTACTTTGGCCACCTCATGCGAAGAGTTGACTCATTGGAAAAGACCCTGATTCTGGAAGAGATTGAAGGCAGGAGGAGAAGGGGAGACAGAGGATGAGATGGTTGGATGGCATCACCAAGTTAATGGACATGAGTTTGAGTAAACTCCGGGAGTTGGTGATGGACAGGGAGGCCCAGAGTACTGCAATCCATGTGGTCACAAATAGTCAGATGACTGAGTGACTGAACTGAACTGAAGTTTTATGTGCTTAGAATTTAATAATTACCATACTTAAAATGATAGAATTTTATTAAAGGGTAGCCATCTCATGATCAGCAATGTAGAAAACTGCACTCTCTCTGCATGAATTGCCCGGCAAAGTGCAGCTGAAAAGATTGTTACTTGGAATTTGATTCCAGCGAATCCTTTCCAGTTCACTTCACTTCACATCAATTAGGAAGTTTTGGTGCTTCAAGAATATGATTTTTAATATAGAATTCTCATGTAACTGCCATATACTGGAAATGTTAGGTTATTTAATGTCAAGTCACATATTCATTGAAATAGAAATGTAATTTACTTTTATTTTTAACCTTCATTTTGGAATTTGAACTGAAATCAATTATTCAATTAAAGTAATGCTTTGTATCATGTATTAAAACTTTACAGTGTCTTAACCAATAATTCTACTTCTAGAAATATATTTAGGAAACGAATTACGTAGTTAAGTATTTCTAGATGTTCATTCAGTTCAGTTCAGTTACTCAATCATGTCCGACTCTTTGCAACCCCATGAATTGCAGGATGCCAGGCCTCCCTGTCCATCACCAACTCCCAGAGTTCACTCAAACTCAAGTCCATTGAGTTGGTGATGCCATCCAGCCATCTCATCCATTGTTGTCCCCTTCCTCACTTGCCCCCAATCCTTCCCAGCAACAGAGTCTTTTCCAATGAGTCAACTCTTCACATGAGGTCGCCAAAGTATTGGAGTTTCAGCTTTAGCATCAGTCCAAAGAACACCCAGGATTGACCTCCTTTAGGATGGACTGGTTGGATCTCCTTGCATTCCAAGGGACTCTCAGTGGTCTTCTCCAACACCACAGTTCAAAAGCATAAACTCTTTGGTGTTAGCTTTCTTCACAGTCCAACTCACATCCATACATGACTACTGGAAAATCCATAGCCTTGACTAGATGGACCTTTGTTGGCAAAGTAATGTCTTTGCTTTTCAGCATGTTATCTAGGTTGGTCATAACTTTCTTTCCAAAGAGTAAGTGTCTTTTAATTTCATGGTTGCAATCACCATCTACAGTGATTTTGGAGCCCGCAAAAATAAAGTCTGATATTGTTTCCACTGTTTCCCCATCTATTTCCCATGAAGTGATGGGACCAGATACCATGATCTTCATTTTCTGAATGTTGAGCTTTAAGCTCACTTTTTCACTCTCCTCTTTCACTTTCATCAAGAGGTGTTTTAGTTCCTCTTCACTTTCTGCCATAAGGGTGATGTCATCTGCATATCTGAGGTTATTGATATTTCTCCTGGCAATCTTGATTCCAGCTTGTGCTTCTTCCAGTCCAGCGTTTCTCATGATGTACTCTGCACAGAAGTTAAATAAGCAGGGTGACAATATACAGCCTTGACGTACTCCTTTTCCTATTTGGAACCAGTCTGTTTTTCCATGTCCAGTTCTAACTGTTGCTTCCTGACCTGCATACAGATTTCTCATGAGGCAGGTCAGGTGGTCTGGTATTCCCATCTCTTTCAGAATTTTCCACAGTTTATTATTATCCACACAGTCAAAGGCTTTGGCATAGTCAATAAAGCAGAAATAGATATTTTTCTGGAACTCTCTTCCTTTTTCCATGATCTAGTGGATGTTGGTAATTTGATCTCTGGTTCCTCTGCCTTTTCTAAAACCACCTTGAACATCGGGAAGTTCACGGTTCACGTATTGCTGAAGTCTGGCTTGCAGAATTTTGAACATTACTAGCGTGTGAGATGAGTGCAATTGTACAACTATTTATACTGATGAAGAATGGGAAATCTATATCTCAAATATTAGTGGACTATTTAAATAAGTATACAAATTGTAAGTATTATGCATAATTTGAGATGCTCTGGTGGCTCAGACAGCAAAGAGTATGCTGCAATGCAAGAGGCCCGGAGACCTGGTTCAATTCCTGGTCAGGAAGATCTCCTAGAAAAGAATATGACCACCCTCTCCTGTATCCTTGCCTGGAGAATCCCATAGACAGAAGAATCTGGAAAGCCCAGTCCATCGTTTTTCAAAGAGACAGGAATGAGAAACTAACACTTTCTTCCTTCTTTATACATCTTTTACCATTTTCTACTAAATCACATGTCCAGGGAAATATGATATATAAAGAAAAGTGCAAGTTAGTAATGCATACAATATGAATCCAAATGTGTTAAAATGAAAGGAGAAAGAAGAATAAAGAGAAAAAGGTGGAAGTTGGAGAAAAACTTCAAAATTGATTACATTTTGATCTTTTTGTTTTCTTCTCCTATATCATTCAAATGAATGACTGAGTGATTTAATTGAATGATTTATTTAAATTTAGTTTTACTTTCATTGCTAGTTTATGGAAATATATCATCACTTTTTTTCTTAAACATTTTCATCTTGAATAGCAGTACGGAGTTCATATTCATTCAAAAATCATCTTAAGGACCATCTCAACTTTGATATATTCACTGATAATTTACCCTTACTTGATATGTCTCTTAATTAAATGTTCAGAGATTTCAATCATTACCATCACAGTACATTAATTAACTCTATAATATCATCTGTATTCTTTAGCAGGTTCACATCTACTTTGTAACCTCACTAAAACTTCCAACTCTTAGGGCTAAAGATATAGGACATAGTGAATAGTGTAGTAATCAAGTGGTAGTGCCCTAATGACCAAAGTAATGAGGTATTATTGCAGAGTTTTTTGATTAATCACTTGTTTCCTCTTTATTCTTTGTCTGAAGCCTGACTAAATGAAAATGCTCCATTTACAGCCAGAGCAGTATGTAACCCCTAGGAATAGGACAATCAACTATAGCAGCAAGTCTGATTTTTCATTTTCCTGTTTGCTATTGCTTCTTAATTACATTATTTATGTTTACACTCTGTTATCAGATTTACAAAACATTTCAAGTGTAAAGATGAAAAAATATGGGCTATTACTTTGGCTATTTGACATTGCCATAAATAATTTGGTGATTTAACATGAGAAATTCCAAAGTGCAAAAGAAATTATGTTACATGTATATATGTACATCTTTCCTTTGGTTACTTAAAAGTAAGGTAGAGAATATGCTACCTTCAAATTTTAGTACTTAATTTTCTGCATTCTAATTCATTTGTAATACATTTTAGTATTTTACTTCTTATTCATGTACTCAGAGTGGTGAGTTTCTTTTGAAAACTACATCCATGTGAAAACAACTTTCAAATATATTGCAAAGACTAGGTGTTTCTTTGATGGTTATTTTTAACATTCTTTTTGTTCACATTCTCATTATACTGCCTCTATTATTCAAAGATATATTCAAACTTATAACAGCAATTTGGAAGAATGAGTTTATACTATGTTGACCTCTATTTTATAAGTGAATATTTCTGTCACGGCAATAAAATTTCTTCAGACACTGTAATATAAAAGTATGACAAACTTTAATGAGTAGAGGGGGAAAAGTATTCTCTTCTGCAATGTTCTGATAAGAATTTGTTGCTATAAGAGATTTTGCCCTTCTGTAATTGGAAAATTCTAATCCTCACAAATTAAAGACCAAATGTAATAATGTATTACTCTCATTATATTTCTTGGAGACAAATAAGAAATTTGACGTTACTTATGGGTATCACTGGCTTTTTATAAATAAGCTGTTCTTTGGACTATTGAAATTGCTAAATACTAAATTGCTTCATTTAGTATTATGCTATTTATTTTAGAATAAGATTATCAAAGATTATAAGCATTTTAAATATTGTGATATGTGCTTTAATATCTATAATTATATAACCCCAAACTATAGATGTCTCTGATAATTATATTTTGTAAACCCTATTAATTTATTTTATAAGACAATTTATACTACATCACATTTATATTGTATTACATAAGAGAATCATATTCATAATTGCATAGATGTATTTATGTGTTTTTAACCATGGATAAATCTGAGATATTATTGGCCAGACTCTGAAAGAGACTTAAAAATTCTCAGAAGAAAACACACATGTAGCATATATTCCAGAGAAGGCAATGGCACCCCACTCCAGTACTCTTGCCTGGAAAATCCTATGGACGGGGGAACTTGGTAGGCTGCAGTCCATGGGGTCACCAAGAGTCAGACATGACTGAGTGACTTCACTTTGACTTTCCACTTTTATGCATTGAAGAAGGAAATGGCCACCCACTCCAGTGTTCTTGCCTGGAGAATCCCAGGGACGGGGGAGCCTGGTGGGCTGCCATCTATGGGGTCACACAGAGTCAGACATGACTGAAGCGACTTGGCAGCAGCAGCAGCAGCAGCAGCAGGAGACTTATTAAAACTGCAAAGTGTAGTAGATTCAGATAACAGACTCTTTAGCAAACTGCTCATACGATTCCTATGTGCACTAAGTGTGAGTCACTGAACTTTGCAAGATGCATGAGAACACGGTGATTTAAAGCCAGGCTTGTTCAGAAAACAGAGCTTGCTCCTTACTATATGGTAAGGGAGACAAGAAGCAATCAACAATGATAACAAAAACAGAAAGAAAGAAATTCAGGTAAATATTTAATGAACAGCTAAATTATTACAGTAACTATTCAAATTCTTCCTAAGGTTTTGAATCTTGGCAGTTCTATGAAGCAAATATTAAAACTAATTTATAAAGAAGCAAACCAAGGTATAAATAGTCTGTTAGGAAAAAAGAGATATAAATCTATGATTATATAAGTCTATGATCATTCCTGCACAGTGATGGTAACTCTATATTCACATATTCAGACATTCTTCACCAATTTAGAAAATTTGTCTGTCATGCCCCCAAGAAAATCTCATTAAAAGTTTATGAACAAAAGAGTAGAAAATATATTGAACATTCCTTCTGGTAACTGCCCTTATTTTACATTATTTGGTAACTTATATTTAAATATAGATCTCTACTATTGAATTTAATGTATGCAGCTGCTCCTTACAAAAGAAATGAAATATCTTTGCCATAAGAGTTCTGTGTTAGACACCCACTGACAACATTTTCTTTTCTACAGTTCAAAGTTATCATAGTATCTCTAGTCATATCTGTGTTCAAGATAATAAATATTTATATTTGTTCATTTACTCATTATCTCTCAATAACTGAAGGGGTATTTGTAATAAAAAAATTAACAAAGTATTCTTTTAAAAAAATTATAATAGTATTTAATGTGTTACTTTAAAACATGTAGTGCATTTTCTTCCAAAAGAAAATATTTGACATATTTTAAACTGTTTTTTGTCACTATAATAAATATAATAAAAATATATCTTTTCACCTTAAATAGTAATTTAGTTAGTTTCAAGTATGTGCCAGGCAGTACAGTATGTTCATTTTCTCATATTGTACAAAATTAAGTTTATCTAGAAATCTTATAATTTAGTCTTTATAATTATCTTCACTTAAAATGAGGAAACTAAAATTAAGCCTAGTTTTAAGTGACTAATCTTTGGCTAAGGCAGAATGCAGACACGATTTATTCTTGCTATCTTCCAGTTTTTCTCTGATTGTCCTATTTTTGCCCTTTCCAAATGTTGGCTTTGTTATTAGTTTGGTGTCAAGATGGCAAGATATATGCAAGACATCCAATACAATGTATATAAATTGTAAAAAGTGTCCATTTACTAGTGAAGTGAAGATATTTTACCCAGATTACTCCCAGCTGATATTGCCTCATGTCTGCTTAGAAGACTTAGACTACAAGCACATCTCCAAATCATTCATTAGTATAGGGCTGTAAGCACATAATTCACTTAGAATAATCAAATGTTCAAGCTGGTTTTAAGAAAAGGCAGAGGAACCAGAGATCAAATTGCCAACTCCGCAGGATCATCAAAAAAAGCAAGAAAGTTCCAGAAAAATATATATTTCTGCTTTATTGACTATGCCAAAGCCTTTTATTGTGTGGATCACAATAAACTGTGGAAAACTCTTCAAGAGATGGGAATACCAGATCACCTGACATGCCTCTTGAAAATCTGTATGCAGGTCAGAAAGCAATGGTTAGAACTGGACATGGAACAACAGATTGGTTCCTAATGAAAAGGAGTACGTCAAGTCTGTATATTGTCTCCCTGCTTATTTAACTTATATGCAGAGTACATCATGAGAAATGCTGGGCTGGATGAAGCACAAGCTGCAATCAAGATTGCTGGGAGAAATATCAATAACCTCAGATATGCAGATAACATCACCCTTATGGCAGAAAGCAAAGAAGAACTAAAGAGCCTCTTGATGAAAGTGAAAGAGGAGTGAAAAAGTTGGCTTAAAGCTCAAAATTCACAAAATTAAGATCATGGCATCCGGTCCCATCACTTCAAAGCAAATAGTTAGGGAAACAGTGGAAACAGTGGCCGACTTTATTTTGAGGCTCCATAATCACTGCAAATGGTGACTATAGCCATGAAATTAAAAGATGTTACTCCTTGGAAGAAAAGTTATGACCAACCTAAACAGCATATTAAAAAGCAGAGACATTACTTTGCCAACAAAAGTCCATCTAGTCAAGCCTATGGTTTTTCCAATAGTCATATATGGATGTGAGAGTTGGACTATAAAGAAAGCTGAGCACTGAAGAATTGATGCTTTTGAACTATGGTGTTGGAGAAGACTCTTGAGAGTCCCTTGGACTGCAAGGAGATCCAATCAGTCCATCCTAAAGAAAATCAGTCCTGAATATTCATTGGAAGGGTTGATGTTGAAGCTGAAACTCCAATACTTTTGGCCACCTGATGTGAAGAGCTAACTCATTTGAAAAGAGCCCGATGGTGGGAAAATTTGAAGAGGGGAGGAGAAGGGGACAACAGAGGATGAGATAGCTGGATGGCATCACCAAGTCAATGGACATGAGTCTGAGTGAACTCCAGGAGTTGGTGATGGACAGGGAGGCCTGGCATGCTGTGATTCATGGAGTCGCAAAGAGTCGGACACGACTGAGTGACTGAACTGAACTGAACTGAAACCACTAATAGTGTCTGCTACATTTGTCTTCTGGAGAAGAAAATACTGACAGAGATTGAGATACATATTCTGAAAAAAAAATGTAGAAATATTTGGCTGTTTGCTGTGTGTGTACATTTGTTGAAAACAATATGCAGACAAAATATTTCTTATATATAAGAAATTAAATAGATTTCCAGGATAATATGAATAACATACTACTTATTGACACTTATTGAAAACAAACATAAATGAAAACATAAATTATATACACATACTTGGACACATATTTTAATTTTTTATGATAAAAAAGAATATTTCATTATATTGGGGCATTTACTATTGTGAGTAGTGTTTACTTTGGCAGTAAAGTCATCTTGTACCCTTTGTGTAACTTTGGTAAACTTGGTTGGGAAAAGAAGAATAAGTTAAAATGAGAAATAGAACTCTACATGTTTTCCTGGAGTGGTTAGCCTTTCCCCGCTCCAGGATATCTTCTCAACCCAGGAATCGAATCCAAGTCTCCCACATTGCAAGAATATTCTTTCCTGGCTAAGCCACAAGGGAAGCTCAAGTGTACTCTAGTGGGTAGCCTATCCCTTCTCCAGCAGATCTTCCCGACCAAGGAATCAAATCAGGGTCTCCCTCATTGCAGGCAGATTCTTTACCAAATGAGCTATCAGGAAGCCTTGTTAATAGCAGAGTGCAATTAATGCCAAATAGAATACATATGTATTGATGTTTTTATCAGACAAACTTAAGTGATAAAAGTTCACAGGGGAGGGCAGATGAATTAGTCAATTTAAGTGATGGAATGTGATAGTAACCCATACATCTTGAAATCACAATGTTGTTACACAAGAAAGGTTTATTTCTTATTCACACAAAATCTGTTGTAGGTCAGACTAGTTACTCAAATACAGTGACTTAGATCTCCAGATTCTACCCTTCTTATGTTCCACCATCTTAACATTTGGAACACAGAAGGTGGAGATGAGAGATGAAATGGGTCTTAATTGTTTCAGTTGGAGACATATCACCTCGATTCAACCTAACTGCAAAAAATAGGTGTGCCATAAAGAGAATATGTGGATAATCAATGTGATCTTAACAAACTCTGCACTAGAAATTTTGACTGGTTTAAGTGGTCAGTAGGTTTAAGGGGTTAAAAGAGGGAGAGAGGAGGTAAAAGGTTAGTGCTAGGTTTTATAATTATGCCCTGATATATGTGTTTCATCTTTTGAGTGATTATTCATCTAAGCTTGGCTACATGACTTATTTCATCCAATGGAATTATATCAGAAGAGAATTTTCCGACAGAGGCCTCAAGATTTGGTATTTCTTATAATCTCTTCTACTTGCCATGATGACTTAATATCTTCCAGATGGTTAGCTTAATCAATAATCCAAGGAACAAACAAGGTCAATTAAGGATGCCTTGGGCTTTCTTTTTGTGGTTTCAGGTTTTTACAATTGTCTCCTTGGGCTTTCTTTTTGTGGTTTCAGATTTTTACAGTTGTCTCAGCAACCTCACAGACACACATCTTCCATTGTTCAAGCGAGTGCTAATTTACATGAAATCCCAGGAGTGGTACCTTAGGGTTACTAGTGAAAGTAGCTCAGTCATGTCCAACCCTGTGACCACATGGACTGTAGCCTGTCAGGCTCTTCTGTCCCTGGAATTCTGCAGGCCAGAATACTGGAGTGGGTAGTAGTTCCCTTCTCCAGTGGATCTTCCCTACCCAGGGATCCAACCCAGGTATCCCTCATTACAGGTGGATTCTTTACCATCTGAGCCACCAGAGAAGGGGGACTAGGCCTACATGCAAACTTTTCTGAGGTAGGCTGAAGTGAGTGAGCTATTATAGACTTCATTTTGTCCCAGGTCCCACTGAAGCTAAAGCTCAGAGATCACCAGTAGATTCTGGGCAATGCTTGTGCTAGAGTGCATTTGATTCATCTACAGGCTCACTTCATGAGGGTATGCTGGGCGCTTCACATCTCTGAGGTTCAGTTTCTATAGCTATCATATTGGGAAAATAATGATATCCTATTCACAGATTATTTTGTTGTTAGACATTGAATTATGATATTTAAATTGGATACTTCTGCAAAGTTAATAAGTTAATTGTTTTTGACATAAAACTAATTACATATATTGTCAATAAAAACAATTATTTGATGAATTTAATCTTTAAACTATAGGTAGATTAGAAACATCACATATTTTTAAGTGAAAATCTTAGACATATCTTTATAACACAAGGATTGCAAAGGTGACCAGGATTTCTATTACTCAGTGTTACCTTCCCTAAAATACATGTACTTCCAAAAATAATTCTTCTTTACCATTTTGTTTTTCCTTTTCAATATAAGACTTTTTAAACCTTCAAAGCAGCAAGGTTGGAAGAGGCAAAAACATTTAAACATTGTTGGTAAGGAGTCTGGGTGTGTGCATGCATTCAGATACATAAGAGCTTGATATTTTACTGTGTTGGCAATTTTAGATACATATTTCTCCATTTATCAACTGAAAGATAGAAATGTGACTTGGTCAGGTTTAAACATCCCTTCAAAGAATATAACATTAGTGACTTGCAGTAAAGAAAGAAAAACTAATCCTAATGCCAGTTGTGCCTTCCAAGCTCATTTATACATAGAAAGAAGATTAAAGTACTGTTTTAGATTTACGGAAAAGGAATCACAAGATATATTTTCACAAGGGCAACTAAAGCAGTTGAAGTTTATAGCATAATAAAATAACAGAAATTACTGAGTGTTTGGGGGGCAACAAATGGCAGTGATCTCACTGTGTTACCACAGAGGTTTGAAATGTTAAGGGAATCTTGGTGCATAGGCTATTATTGATAATGGCAAAATACTCAGTGGATACATGAAAGAACAAAAATGATGCTCTGAGGACCAACAATGATTCAGAAGACTCTCTAGATAGTAGGCCCATGGTAGTCATTTGCTTTGAATTATGTTTCTTACACTAATCAGAAAAAAAAAAAAATCACGTATTGAAAATCTGATCAGAAATACAATTGTTAGAAATTAATAAAATCACTATTAAGCAAACTTCATAGGGATTTCTGTTGTTTAAAAGCCATTTGTTTTAAATTTAATGAAAAAATAAGATAATTCTGTACAAGATTTTTCATAACAGAAATTGAATTTTATATCCAATTAGTGGTGTTTTAACAAAATGAGACACTCTCAAAAGTCTATCTCTAATTCTATGTTTTGTTTTGTTTTGTTTTTTTCCAAAAAAACTGTAAGTAGTTCTGTTGTTCAGTTACTCAGTCTGTCTGACTCTTTGTGACCCCCAGACTGCAGCATGCCAGGCTTCCCTGTCCTTCACCATCTCCTAAAACTTGCTCATACTTATGTCCATTGAGTCCGTGATGCTAACCAATCATCTCATCTTCTGTCATCCCCTTCTCCTCCTGCTCCCAATCTTTCCTAGCATCACGATATTTTTCAGTGAGTTGACTCTTTGCATCAGGTGACCAAAGTATTGGAGCTTCGTCTTCAGCATCAGCCCTTCCAATGAATATTCAGGACTGACTTCCTTTAAGATGGTCTAGTTTGATTGATCTCCTTGCAGTCCAACGGACTCTCAAGAGTCTTCTCCAGTACCATAGTTCAAAAGTATCAATTCTTCAGTGCTTACCTTCTTTATGGTCCAACTCTCACATTCATACATGACTACTGGTAAAACCATAGCTTTGACTAGATGGACCTTTGTTGGCAAAGTGATGTTTCTGCTTTTTGCAAGCAAACATTAAGAGAATTCAGCACCACCAAAACAGCTTTACATCAAATGCTAAAGGAACTTCTCTAGGCAGAAAATATAAGGGAAGTAAAAAGACCTACAGAAAATAAACCCTAAACAATTAAGAAAACAGTAATAGGATCAAATGCACCAATCAAAAAACATCCTGGCTGGGCAGGTGAAAACATCTGCAGGTATGCTTTTCCACTTCCTTACCACATCACCCTGCCTGACACCTCAAATTGTATGTAATTATTTTATATTGTTTACCATGTTCCCATTATGGCATGCAATTGTAATTATCCTTTATTTTCTGTCTGGCTATTGATTGTGAAAACTGAAAAATATCTTTTACTATTGTGATTAATATTACTCACTTAGTACCATTGTATCATGATTGATCAGCAGAAAAACAATAGAAACCTAGATCACCAAAATTATGATTAATAGAAAAACTTGTAATCTCTTTTTAAAATCTAGATACATATCAGAATTATCTTGAAATTTTTTGAAAAATACAAATACCCAGGTACTGCTCTTTTTTCTCCTGTCCAGAACTCCAGATATATTTCTAATGAACAACTATGTTTAAAAACAACTAGACTATATGATGATCCTTTACTTTTATCTAGTTTGTTTCACTTTGCCTATTTCACATTCAATGCTTCCATTTCATTTAGTTTACAGTTTCCAATTTATCCATCTCTTTTTTTAATGTTCTTTCTCAAGCCTTTATCAAGCAATAGAAAAGCTTTCCTACACATACACACACACACACACACACATATATATATATATATATACATAATATGTTTGTATATTTTGGAAAACTTAGGAATTTTTGCCTAACTAAAAAAAAATTACCACATTTTGATTCTATGTTTTTGACTTAGTATTAATAGAATGCTAGATTTCTGATTTAAAAAAGCAGATATACTACAAGCAACAAAGGTTTACCATATAGCACAGGGAACTATAGCCAATATCTGTAATAACCTATAATGGAAAATAATTTCAAAGTTAATACATGTGTATATGTATAACTGAATCACCTTATTGTGCACCTGAAACATTTTAAGTCAACTTTACTTCAATAAAATATATATATTAATAGGAAAAAAAGGTATAATGGTGAAGGGACTTCCCTGGTGGTCCAGTAATTAAAACTTCACACTTCCAATGCAGAGGACCTGGTTCAATCCCTGGTTATGGAGCTAAGACCCCACATGCCTCATAAACAAGAGAACAAACAAAAAAAAATTAAAAGAAAAAATAAAGGTGAAATAAAGACATTCTCAGACAAAAGACAATTGAGAAAATTGATAGCTAACAGAGAGACTCTAAATGAAATGATAAAGTTTCATATCTTCAGATAGAATGAAAATGATACAGAAACTTGGAACATCAGGAAGCAACACAGAAATGATAAAAAAAAAAAAATCTGGGTAAATATAATAGCAATTTTTCTCTTTTTGAGTCTTTTTAAAAATATTCAAATAAATTTAAATTAAAAATTAAATATTTAAAATATTCAGAGCATCAAATTAAAAAAACAAAGATTCACTGGATAGCACAGGGAACTATATTCAATATCTTGTAATAAACTATTATGGAAAAGAATCTGAAGAAAAGTGATGTCTCTGCTTTTTAATATGTTATCTAGGTGAGTCATAGCTTTTATTCCAAGGAGCAAGCATCTTTTAATTTCATGACTGCCGTCACTGTCCACAGTGATTGAAATATATTCAAATTAATCTTTAAAAACAATCCTTCACCACATAGTTGTATAGAACTTCAGTGGAAACTTTATACATATACCAGCCTGAGGGTAATGCGTATCTTGGACACACAGATTAGCATTGCAGAAATCTTACATTAAAAAAAAAAAAAAAAAAAGCCCTAAACTTTTCAGCTCATGTGAATCATTTTCTCTGTGTTTTGGGTTTCAGAGTGCATATCTGCTACCTAAATAATATAGATTCAAGTTCTAAGTAGCAATTGTGTTTCATAGAAAATAATTCTGGAGCCTTCAACTGAACTAGAACTATTTTTGACTAAATCAAATGCTATATCCATTCAAAGTTTTTCAGTGTGGTTTAGGAAAAAAATGTTCACATAATTAAATGATTATTCAAATAAGCAGACTGGACAGCTCAGATTTTTTTTGGCTCTACTGTGAGGATTGCAGGATCATAGTTTCCTGGCCAGGGACTAAACCTCCACCCTGGCAGTGAGAGAGCTTGAGTCCTAACTACTTGAACCACCAGGAAATCCCCAATAACTCAGATATTTGAAAAATTCATGGAAGCTTTTTCAATTAAAAAAAAAAAAGGAAACAAAATCATAGAGATAACTATGGGTAAGGTTACCAAATAGTTTTTATAGATTAGGTACTTATAACTGCATCATCACAAACATTAACCATGTAAAGTGATGATGAATATCCAGAAGATATTCCTGTAATAAAATATAAAGGTAGGGAAAAACTGTTGTTGTTCAATCATTAAGTCGTGTCTGACTCTTTGCGACCCTTTGGACTGCAGCACTCGAGGTTTCCCTGTTCTTCACCATCTCCCAGAGCTTGCTCAAATTCATGTCCACTGAGTCAGTGATACCATCTCTAACCATCTCACCCTCTGTTGTACCCTTTTCCTCCTAACTTCAATCTTTCCCAGCATCAGGGTCTTTTCCAATGACTCAGCTCTTTGCATCAGGTGACCAAAGTATTGGAGCTTCAGCTTCAGCATCAGTCCTTCCAATAAATTTTCAGGGTTGATTTCCTTAGAATTGATTGGTTTGATCTCCTTGCAATCCAAGGGACTCTTAAGAGTCTTCTCCAACACCACAGTTCAAAAGCATCAATTCTTGGGTGCTCAGAAAAACAATAGTGTCAGGATATAGACAATTTAGTCACAGATATAATGTGCCTAAAGAAAATACAATTTTATAGCCAATCCTTTTCTCTTCTTTCTTCTCAAAAAGAAAACTTTAAAACCTTTGTCTTTTAGAGACAGCTGGGAGTTAAGTGAAATATTAATATCATAATATTTTAAGTCAAGAATCAGTTATAACTATAGGTTATCTCTAATTCATTGTCCATGCCTTTACCAACACAATCCTTATGTCTTAATGTTATGTTCTGTATTATAGTACAAGTCATCATTGTGTATAAACAGAATAAAACATTTTATTAAAGTAAAATAAAATTAAACATTCTATTAAAATAAAAGATTTTATTAAACTGTTACCAAAAGTAAAGGAATAATATTTGCACATTGAAATTTTTATTAAATTTTTAAATAATTATGCTTGTGAATTTTTTCTTTTTCTAATAGCACAATATTCACTGCATGCATTCTTCAGTTAAATAAAAACATGAGCTAATTAAAACTCCTTTATATTTTTATGTTTATCCATTCACCCCTTGCAAAATTCATTACTCATATAAAATACACTGCTGAGCTTTATTTTTGAGAAAATAATACCTATCATTAATAAAATAAAAGGTTAGTTAAAATTTAAGAGGCATATAATCTAAAACAGTTGGAGAAATGGAAGGGTAGGAGTGTGAAAGAAATAGAAAGCAAAAGAAAGTGCAAAAATATAGATTTTTTACATGCTCACAAATTTTGCAGTAGCAAATCTTCAGCATAGCTGAATAGTACTGACAGAATATCCCATAAAGCCCGAATCAGGAATCACAGACATTAGTAGATGGATTGGGGATTTAGAAGGCAAGTGAGAGGTTTTCAGTGAACGTACCAATTTATCAGCTTCTAACAAGCTTGATCTACAGGAAATACCAGGAAGGTGGGTAGATAGCAAAATGACAATGAAACAATGGTAGAAAACTAAAGATTTATCTTCTGATTTTTTAATCAAGTTAATGAATAAAAGGGGGAAATTCCTGTATGATTTTAAATATTGGGTAAATTATACAGAATATAGTTGCATTTCACTAATGTATTTAAATTTATAAAACAAATTTTTATTGAATTTCATATATAACTTCATGTATTAATAATTTTTCTTTAATGCCATGAATTTCATCTCTAAAGTCACTCAATATGATATTACTGAATTTAATGTCAAATAGTCCTACAAAATATTACTAAATCTATCTCAAAAGCCTATATAATTGGAAAATACATAGCAAACTTATGTGAAGGAAAATAGGGAAACATTTGAATAAAATACATAACTGACAATAATTATTAATCTAATCCATTTTAATATATTTTAACATGAACAAACAGGTTCCCAAGTCATGCTACAAATTAATGCCAAATATATGAGCCATGAAAATAGTGCTTCATTGTTGACTTATTCATGTTAAATATTAATTGATTTGGACATGTTCCTGTAACTCAGCAGTACAGAATCTGCCTGCAATGTAGGAGATGCAGGAGCAGTGGATTCAATCCCTGGGTCAAAAAGATCCCTGCAGGAGAGCTTGAAACCTATTCCAGTACTCTTGCCAGGAAAATCCCATGGACAGAGAAGCCTGGTGAGATACAGCCCATGCTATAAATGTAACACATTTCATCTTTGAATATTACATTAGTAGTATTTGTAGTGGTAATAACAGTAATTGGTGGTTCTTTGAACCACACATTTTATGTATATTACTTCGAATAGAATTTTATTCCTATTCTTTTATTTTTCAATCAAATTGACTTGATTACTTACTTAATTTCATTTATTTTCTTGTTCTATTTCCCTTTCTCCAAATCTGATGTACTTTTCTCTGAGTTTGCTTATCTGCTTTCTGACGTATCATTCATCTCCAACACTGTTAGTTCCTGATGCAAAAGATTGATCCAATATTTTTATACCTTACAAAATGATCACCACAGTTAAGTTTAGTTATTTACTGTCAGTCTACAAAGCTATTACATTATGCCTCTTACTTTCTTCTGCATATTTCACTAGTTCCCCTACACTGCTCCGCTCTGGCAAACACCTGTTTGTTCTCTGTGTCTATGACTCTGTTCCTGTTTTGTTATGTTTCTCTTTGCTTTTCTTTTTAGATTCCACATACAGGTGAAATATATTTGTATTTCTCTGTCTGACTTATTTCTCTTAGCCTAATACCCTCTAAGTCCATCCTCATGGTCACAAATGGAAAGATTTCATTCATTTTTATGGCCGAGTAATATTTTTATAGATAAATGTTCTTTATCCACTCATCTTTCAATGAGTACATTTGTTTTTGTTCAGCCACTAGGTCATGTTTGATTCTTTGCCACCCCATGGACTGCAGCATATCAGGCTTCCCTATTCTTCACCATCTCCCAGAGCTTGTTCAAACTCATGTCCATTGAGTTGGTGATGCCATCAAACCATTTTATTGTTTATTGACCCTTTCTCCTCCTGCCCTCAATCTTTCCCAGCATCAGGGTCTGTTTCAATGAATCAGCTTTGCACATTAGGTTGCTGAAGTACTGGAGCTTCAGCTTCAGCATCAGTCCTTCCAAGAATATTCAGGGTTGATTTACTTTAGGATCTACTGGTTTGGTCTCCTTGCAGTCCAAGAGATTCTCAAGAGTCTTCTCCAGCACCACAATTCAAAAGCATCAATCTTTCTGCGCTCAGTATTATTTATGGTCCAAATATCACATCCATACATGACTACTGGTAAAACCATAACTTTGACTATAAGAACCTTTGCTGGCAAAGTGATGTCTTTGCCTTTTAACATACTGTCTTAGTTATGGTTTGTCATAGCTTTCCTTCCAAGGAGCAAGTGTCTTTTAATTTCATGTTTGCAGTCACAGTCCTCAGTGATTTTGCAGCCCATTACAAATAGTCAGACATGACTGAGCACATGGAGCATAAATATAGATTTATTTTATTATCTTTTGTCCTTTAACCTTCCTACTAGGTTGATAAGTGCTTGAGCTACTGACTTTTGAATATTTGCTTTTACCAGTGAGATTTTTTTCTTTTTGTAGTTTTCATATTCCTAACTGTGATAATTTCTTTTCCATTTAGAGAAGACTCTAACATTTTTTTTTTTGTGTGTGTAAGCTTATGTCATGGTCCCAAGCTCTTTTAGCTTTTGCTTGTCTCTAAACTCTCTCTCCATCAAATCTGAATGATAGTTATCAGGCAGAGTATCCTTGGTTATAGATTTTTTCCATTCATCACCTTAAATATGTCATGCCACTTCTTTCTGGTCTGCAACATTTCTGCTATTAAGTCAACTGACATGTTTCTATGAGTTCCTTTGGTCGTATCTTGTTGATTTTCCTTTTCTGCTTTTGAAATTTTCCCTTTAATTTTTGCCATTTCAAATACAATGTGTCTTGGTGTGATGCTCTTTGGGTGTTTCTCATATGGGACTATCTGCTTCCCAAATCTGAATATCTATTTCCTGTCCCAATTTAGAAAAAATTTAGCTTTTATTGCTTCAATTCAATTCTCTATCCTAATTTTATTAAATTATCTGCTAGCAATATATGCACTATATACTAATACGCATGTAAGTGCAAAGAAGGAAGCTAAAGGATATATTCCAACCTACTTAGAGTAGCTGGCTTTGGGGAGAGACTGGGACTAGAAGAGTTGTGCAAAGCATTGCTAGATTTTAAAATGTAGGTATATTCATTTTTGTGTAATTTTAAAATAATTGGACAAAATTATAAAGTCTTATTTTGAGACACTTCTAATGTGATTGCTAATATGACTGATATTGTCCAAGAGCTCTCTTAAATTGTCTTTATTTAAATTTCTTTTTTCTTTTTTCCATTCAGCTTGAGTCATTTCCACTGCACTGTCTTCCATTTCATTGATCCATTATCCTGTGTCATCTAACCTTCTCTTGATTCTAACATATTATATATATATATACAGCTTTAAAAACCATAACTTTGACTATAAGAACCTTTGCTGGCAAAGTGATGTCTTTGCCTTTTAACATACTGTCTTAGTTATGGTTTGTCATAGCTTTCCTTCCAAGGAGCAAGTGTCTTTTAATTTCATGTTTGCAGTCACAGTCCTCAGTGATTTTGCAGCCCATTACAAATAGTCAGACATGACTGAGCACATGGAGCATAAATATAGATTTATTTTATTATCTTTTGTCCTTTAACCTTCCTACTAGGTTGATAAGTGCTTGAGCTACTGACTTTTGAATATTTGCTTTTACCAGTGAGATTTTTTTCTTTTTGTAGTTTTCATATTCCTAACTGTGATAATTTCTTTTCCATTTAGAGAAGACTCTAACATTTTTTTTTTTGTGTGTGTAAGCTTATGTCATGGTCCCAAGCTCTTTTAGCTTTTGCTTGTCTCTAAACTCTCTCTCCATCAAATCTGAATGATAGTTATCAGGCAGAGTATCCTTGGTTATAGATTTTTTCCATTCATCACCTTAAATATGTCATGCCACTTCTTTCTGGTCTGCAACATTTCTGCTATTAAGTCAACTGACATGTTTCTATGAGTTCCTTTGGTCGTATCTTGTTGATTTTCCTTTTCTGCTTTTGAAATTTTCCCTTTAATTTTTGCCATTTCAAATACAATGTGTCTTGGTGTGATGCTCTTTGGGTGTTTCTCATATGGGACTATCTGCTTCCCAAATCTGAATATCTATTTCCTGTCCCAATTTAGAAAAAATTTAGCTTTTATTGCTTCAATTCAATTCTCTATCCTAATTTTATTAAATTATCTGCTAGCAATATATGCACTATATACTAATACGCATGTAAGTGCAAAGAAGAGAAGCTAAAGGATATATTCCAACCTACTTAGAGTAGCTGGCTTTGGGGAGAGACTGGGACTAGAAGAGTTGTGCAAAGCATTGCTAGATTTTAAAATGTAGGTATATTCATTTTTGTGTAATTTTAAAATAATTGGACAAAATTATAAAGTCTTATTTTGAGACACTTCTAATGTGATTGCTAATATGACTGATATTGTCCAAGAGCTCTCTTAAATTGTCTTTATTTAAATTTCTTTTTTCTTTTTTCCATTCAGCTTGAGTCATTTCCACTGCACTGTCTTCCATTTCATTGATCCATTATCCTGTGTCATCTAACCTTCTCTTGATTCTAACATATTATATATATATATATATATATATATATATATATATATATATATGTATATATATGCTATTGTATTTTTCAGCTTGGTTCTTTATAGTTTTTTTGTTTAGTTGTTTGTTAAGCTTATCATTGTTTTCATCCATTTTTCTCCTGGGTTAATTAAGCAATTTTATGAAAATTACCTTGAACCTATTGAGTAGACTGTATATCTCTGTCATTCAGTCACTCAGTTATGTCTGACTCTTTGCGATCCCATGGACTGCAGGACACCAGGCTTTCCTGTCCTTCACCATCTTCCAGAGTTTGTTCAAACTCATGTCCATTGAGCCAGTGATGCCATCCAACCATTTTATCTTCTGTCATCCCCTTCTCCTTCTGCCTTCAGTCTTTCCCAGCATCAGGGGCTTTTCCAGTGAACCAACTCTTCACATCAAGTGGCTAAAGTATTGGAGCTTCAGCTTCAGCATAGTCCTTCCAATTAATATTCAGGACTGATTTCCTTTAGGATTGATTGGTTTGATCTCCTTGTAGTCCAAGGGACTGCCAAGAGTCTTCTCCAATGCCATACTTCAGAAGCATCAATTCTTTGGTGCTCAGCCTTCTTTACGTCTGAACTCTCACATCCATATATGACTACTGGAAAAACCATAGTTTTGACTATATGGATATATCTCTACTCTGTTTAATTCTTCTTTTGAGGTTTTATCTTATTGTTTCTTTTAGAACATATTCCTTAGTCACTTCATTTTGTCTAATTCTTATATTAGGTAACTGGGTTACATTCCTTGATCTTGGAGAAGTGGTCTTATGTAGAAAGATGTCCACTGGGGTCCACTGGCACATTCCTCTTGTAACCAGAGTTATATGATCTAGGAGTGCCCCCTATGTTAGATGAGAGTGCCCTTCTGTTGGCTGGACTGGCCATAGTAGGCACTTTAGTAGGTGAGACTGATCCCTGTTTTGGATGGCTACCAAGGCCTCCTCATGAGTCGACTGCTGGCTACTAGTAGGCATAGCCTGGTCCTGGTGCAGCTAGCTGTGGGACCTGCGGGTCCCATAGCTAGTGCCAACCCTAGGCCCAGTGTGGCTGTGGATGTGGGTCTTGACCACACCACCTCTCTGCCCTTTCTATTTTTCTCATTTTGGTTCCTTCTTTACACCTTTAGTTGTGGGAAATTTTTCCTGCTAGTCTTATGGTAGTTCTCAAGGATAATTCCTTTGTAAATAGTTGTACAATGAAGAGGTAATCTCAGTCTTCCTATTCTGCTATCTTGGCTACTCTCCAAATATTCTCTATATACATATAATTTTGCCCAAGTATTTATTTTGTTCTTTCCAACTTAGAAGTTTGCTCTGAATTTTCACTTGTGCAGTCTTTATGCAGAGAAATCTTGCCTGAACAAGATATTTGTCCACACACACACAAAAAAATCATAGTCAAAAACCAGAACTTGTTCAGGCAAGATTTCTCTGCATGAAATTAAAAGATGCTTACTCTTGGAAGAAAAGTTATGACCAACCTAGATAGTATATTCAAAAGCAGAGACATTACTTTGCCAACAAAGGTCCGTCTAGTCAAGGCTATGGTTTTTCCTGTGGTCATGAATGGATGTGAGAGTTGGACTGTGAAGAAAGCTGAGCACTGAAGAATTGATGCTTTTGAATTGTGGTGTTGGAGAAGACTCTTGAGAGTCCCTTGGACTGCAAGGAGATCCAACCAGTCCTTTCTGAAGGAGATCAGCCCTGGGTGTTCTTTGGATGGAATGATGCTGAAGCTGAAGCTCCAGTACTTTGGCCACCTCATGTGAAGAGTTGACTCATTGGAAAAGACTCTGATGCTGGGAGGAAAAGGGAACGACAGAGGATGAGATGGCTGGGTGTCATCACCGACTCGATGGACATGAGTTTGAGTGAACTCAACTCACCACCGGGAGATGGTGATGGACAGGGAGGCCTTGCGTGCTGAGATTTATGGGGTCACAAAGAGTCAGACACGACTGAGAACTGAACTAACTAACTAATCTTTCTAGGTTTGAAAAGCTGCCATCATAAATCATAACTGTTAACAAATGCACACTTTATATTTGGAAGATTTCTACATGTATATATGAAATATATATTTAAATATATTAGTTGTTGTCATTTTTAAACATGTAAGCCTAAGCCCATTTATCCTTACATTAAACAAAATATTTACATTTTTCATTATATGTATATTTTTATTTCTTCCATGTTTTTACATGAAAATAATTTTGGTTTTATGTTAAATTATATTACTTTGTACAGAAATATCAGAAATATTAATATAAAAATTTACCTACAATCCATATGAAATTATCCAATTTTATTTTATCATTTTTAATTTAGTTTTTATTTTATCATGACTATTCTGCTTTACCTTCTTACTGTCTAATTATTATATCCTTGTACATTTTTTTCAATTTTTCTAGGTCATTTAGATTTAATGTTTCTTAGAACATTCTAAACAAAGTTGATCTGTTAATTTGATATGAAATTTCCAAAAAAGAAAATTAATCCTACCTGGAAAATTTGTTTTAATTCATTTATGAAATAGGAACATTCAGATAATATAAGATGAACTATCAGAAGGAATTAAAATTCAGCCTAATGAGAGAGGCTTTACCATGAATGAATATTCATGCAAAAAAGCATGAATAAAATCAATGCTGACAAATAAATGATGTATGACTTTCTTTCTACATTTCATCTCTTATCACATTGTCTATTATCCCACTTTGAATTATAGCAAGAGATGGATTGCAGCTGCACTGGTCATGCCTCAGAAGTTAAGACATATCAATTCTAGCTCTTTTAGGAGCTTTCATCTTTACAAACAATGCCTCCTAAAGAGGTCTTCTATGTGTATTCAGCTGCTCAGTCGTGTCTGACTCCTTGCTACATGGACTGGAGCCTGCCAGGCTCCTTTCCCCATGGAATTTTCCAGGCAAGAATACTGGAGTGGGTTGCCATTTCCTCCTCCAGGGTGTCTTCCCGACCCAGGGATGAACCCACATCTCTTGTGTCTCCTGCTTTGGCATGAGGATTCTTTAGCTCTGAGCCACCTAGGAAGTCCCAAAGAGATCTCAGGAAAGAAGAATTTTCCTCTACAAATGTTATTTCAGTTGGTTTAATCATCAAATCTATATGAAACAAATTTACATAATAAAAGCATTTGATTTTGTACAGAAAGAAGCTCCACATCATGAGAAGTCCAAAGACAGAAAGGTAGAAGGAGATATGTATATGTTTTCTTGAGTTACAAATGGAATAGGGGCCTGGTGCTTCCAAGGCTAGCAGGGTAATTCTCAGAACAATAAAAAGAAAAGCACATGTTGGGTAATTAGATATAGGTCTTGTTATGTATATATATATGGATCACACAGGTAAAAATCATCTTTGGTAATAATCCTCATTCTGGAAAATTTAAATTCTAGGTAGGTAAGGGCCAGGGTGGCAGAAGTTTCTCTTTTGCCTACAGGATCTTGATTGCCTCTGGGCCAAAATAATCCCCCTGCCAGGGTGGCATATTTGGAGGAGGTTTGTACGGAACTCGTTCAGGGAGAATTGACAGAATTGCCTTCCCCCTCTTTCATGCTAGTGCCTTAAACAAGGGAACATAAAAATTACTGTCCTTGTTTCACATCTGCCATGGCTGGCTCAGCCAGGCCTTATTCTGGAACACATTTCAAAAACAAAACTAAGTATAGTTTATTCAATTCCTCATAAGAGTATATACTGCATAGGGCCATAGTAAATCAGTTTACCTCTTTGTTTCAACTGACACCCATGCCTCTTCTCCATGATAACAACATGTTCTAGCTGAGCAGTAATAGAATGAAAGAACTGAAGGTCTGCTAAACCTGGCCTGAATGAACATAAAGGTGAATTCCTGATGCCTTTTAAACAGAAAACACTAGTATTCCTCAAACTGGATAATCTTCCTATCTTCTTTTTTCTTCAATGACTTGACATTTTTGAAGAATTAAAAGACACTCTGCAGAATCACCTTCATTTGGGTTTGTCTGTGCTTCTCTTCCAACTGTGTTTTCTGAGATTCTATATTTTTCTCTTTGTCATCGATTTATCAAAGGCAAAGTTATTTTAACTCTATATTTTTTATATATTATTTAACTCTATACTTTTATAGATTATTTAACTCTATATATGTATAACTCTATATATCTCTATATATTATATAACTCTATATATTATTTAACTCTCTCTATATATTTAACTCTATATATTCTTACTTCTTGTATTCTTGATGTTCTGGCATTTTCAGTCTTACTGACTATGGAGAGAGGCCCCTCTCAGGGCTAGCAAATTCTTAGATAGCAAAAGGCTTGCCTGAGAGGATTCCAGGCAAGTAGAGACCACTCCAAACTAGCCAACCCTAAACTGTTTCCTCTGCTTTGTCTTACCTTTCTGCTAGAAATCCTATTAAGAGAAATTTCCCTCACTCCTGCTTCTGTCTCCTAATCAGTATACATTCACTGTGGCCCTGCATGGTACAGCATGATCTTTCTCTCAGAAATATAAGTAATAATCTTCTTTCAAAGGCATCAACCTGTGTCACTCAGTCACCTCCACAAACTAAAATACTGTGGATACAAATGAGACAGCTTCCTTATACATTGACTCAGATTAGAATTTTTGGTAAAAATTTCATAGAAGTGACATTTCCTTCTCAGCACACCATATCAGGAAGCATATGATATGTATTATTCTAATTGCTGCTGCTGCTGCTGCTGCTAAGTCACTTCAGTCATGTCCTAGTCTGTGCGACCCCAGAGACAACAGCCCACCAGGCTCCCCTATCCCTGGGATTCTCCAGGCAAGAACAATGGAGTGGGTTGCCATTTCCTTCTCCAATGCATGAAAGTGAAAAGTGAAAGTGAAGTCGCTCAGACGTGTCCGACTCTTAGCGACCCCATGGACTGCAGCCTACCAGGCTCCTCCCTCCATGGGATTCTCCAGGCAAGAGTGCTGGAGTGGGGTGCCATTGCCTTCTCCACTTCTAATTGCTAGTGATATTAATTGATGGGATAAGATGGGGTTGGCCACATTTTTAAATATAAAAGTTTTTCTCTTTTAAAATTAATAAGTATCTTGTGTGGAGTCAATGCAAGATGCACATAGTCTTTTTATCAATTCTCATCTACCAGGTTAACTATTCATCAATGACTTTTGCCTGATACAATTATTATGATGATCATGAATGGTGATCAAATATCATTCTTCATCTAATCTATCTAGGGAGATTGATTTTACTCTTCAATGTCTAGCAACATATGCTGACATGTATAAATCTATCCTCTGCTCCATATGGATAACATTAATTCTTATGTATTTATGCATCCATAATTTTAATTTACAACTTCAGCACATGTCATGTTGATTTGACTGAATTTCTTGTGCACTTTAAATTTTCACTTGTTGGATTATGATCTTTCTCTGGACATATTTTTTTTCCTTAAGCAAATAACTGATGTAACCTATAGTAGGTAATGAGAATAATTATCAAGTACATACAAATTATTTGGTACTCCTCCCTTCAAAAGTTCTAGTGAATGACATGTGAATGAAAGTTTTGTGAGCTACTATTAATACTGTCTCATGAATATGGCCAGGCACAACCCTCAGTGTTTTTTCTGTTTCTAGTGGTTTGTTGTACATGGTCACAGTGACCCTGAAATTCATGTCTTTAAAAAGGTAGAGACGTACATTAGAAGAATCCTGTGTTCTTGAATCATCATTCGAGGTAAACTGCAAATGAAACAGAAATGATGACAGTGGACTTTATGTGAGATTTGAAATTCTCTTGTCTGTTTTAACCATTGTACATTTCAAGAATTTTTGTTGTTGCTACAGCAAAGAATAGACCCTTATTTGATATACTTCATATATTTCACTTAATGTTGGGAATGGAATACTACTTCAAAGTAATATGTGAAAACTGAAAAGGTCCATATTGGCCAGCATAACAGATAACACAGAAAAATATTTAATACTTAAAATTTGGGGAGGGGGGAGTTTTCCATATTAATTTGCACTGAGATAGGGCTGGCCGAAGAGGTGAATAGTTAGAAAAGGACAAAGGAGGAACAAAGGTTCAGACTTCATGCTGTTTATGACTTATGAGAGGAATATTCTACAGTGCATAAAAATATATCTTAAATTACTACTTTTGAGAATAGCAACAGTTATTTACAAAGTATCCAGCTAAATAAGAACAAACTAGAGAAAATTGAATTATTAAGAATGTCTATTTAATTGTCAACCTAATGATATGCCAAATTGAACCTGACTTCTAGGGTTACTAGAGCTAAAACTCAAACTAAAATTTTTGCCAGGAATATTTTAGAGGATATCACTAGAGAATGCAGCAGTAGTTGGGCCCAATAGTATGGGCTTCTTAAAAACAGATCTGAAATATTCAGGTCTCAGGTATGTGTTTAAGTAATGTGATAAATGGGCTTCCCTTGTGGCTCAGATGGTAAAGAATCCACCTGCAATGAGGGAGACCTAGCTTGGATCCCTGGGATGGGAAGATCCCCTAGAAGACAGCATGGCAACCCACTCCAGTATCCTTACCTGGAGAATCCCCATAGATAAGAGAAGCCTTGCAAACTATGGTCCATGGTGTTGCAAAGAGTCGGACATGACCAAGAGACTAAGCACAAC
This sequence comes from Aepyceros melampus, assembly GCA_006408695.1. Lineage (NCBI taxonomy): Eukaryota > Metazoa > Chordata > Mammalia > Artiodactyla > Bovidae > Aepyceros > Aepyceros melampus. The sequence goes on along the minus strand of SJXQ01004902.1, from coordinate 976 downwards.
ACAGCACAGCACAATGTGATAAAGAGAATCATTTTGAGATATTTGTTGAAAATTTAGCTAATTAATCATGTTGTATTTAAAAGATATGGGGCTTCCCAGGTGGCCCTAGTGGTAAAGAACCCATCTGCCAATGCAAGAGACATAAGAGACATGGGTTCAAGCACTGGGTCAAGAAGATCCCCTGAAAGAGGGCATGGCAACCCATGCCAGTATTCTTGCCTGAAGAATCCCATGGACAGAGGAGTTTGGTGGGCTACAGTCCATAGGGTCATGAGGAGGCGGACATGACAAGTAACATAGCACACACACACACATACTTTATTTTTTAATTTAAATGTATTTAATTGGAGGCTAATTACTTTACAATATTGTAATGTTTCTGCCACACATCAACATGAATCCACCATGGCGTACACGTGTTCCCCATCCTGAACCCCCTCCCAACTCCCTCCCTGTACCATCCCTCTGGGTCATCCCAGTGCACCAGCCCTAAGCATCCTATATCAAACCTGGACTGGCAATTTGTTTCTTATATGATATACATGTTTCAGTGCCATTCCCCCAAATCCTGTCTCTTATACACATCTCTTAAAAGGCTGCAATTTGCTAGACATGCGTGGTGAACACTGGTGAAAGCTGGGCTGCAGCTGAACATACGGTGCTTTCCTGAGTGACAGTGGTGGCCCTGACCCTGTCCATAGAAAGCACACTCTGTGGAACTGACACCTTTGGCCACTCTGCCACCCTGCTGGGTGTGTATGTGTTGGGGGCTGTTCTGACTTCTGTGTGTGGATGCTCAGATTAAGTCATCTATGAGACACTAAAACACTCTGCCAGGCTATGCTGTCCAATGCTGCTTCTATTTTTTAAGGCTTAAGGAAGAACTCAGAATGAAAACTGAGTTAGAAAGCGGTACCTTTGACCATAATATATGTCCAGGTGGTCAGAAATTAGAATTCAAGTCCTTTCTTTTCTT
>SJXQ01004901.1:0-11464 GCA_006408695.1 Aepyceros melampus | reverse complement strand
CTCTTTCACTTTCAACAAGAGGCTTTTTAGCTCCTCTTCACTTTCTGCCATAAGGGTAGTGTCATCTGCATATCTGAGGTTATTGATATTTCTCCCAGCAATCTTGATTCCAGCTTGTGTTTCTTCCAGTCCAGCGTTTCTCATGATGTTCTCTGCATAGAAGTTAAATAAGCAGGGTGACAATATACAGCCTTGACGTACTCCTTTTCCTCTTTGGAACCAGTCTGTTGTTCCATGTCCAGTTCTAACTGTTGCTTCCTGACCTGCATACAGATTTCTCAAGAGGCAGGTCAGGTGGTCTGGTATTCCCATCTCTTTCAGTATTTTCCACAGTTTATTGTGATCCACACAGTCAAAGGCTTTGGCATAGTCAATAAAGCAGAAATAGATGTTTTTCTGGAACAACCTAGACAGCATATTATAAAGCAGACACATTACTTTACCAACAAAGGTCTGTCTAGTCAAAGCTATGGTTTTTCTAATAGTCATGTATGGATGTGAGAGCTGGAGTATAAAGAAAGCTGAGTGCTAAAGAATTGATGCTTTTGAACTGTGGTGTTGGAAAAGCCTCTTGAAAGTCCCTTGAACTGCAAGGAGATCCAACCAGTCCATCCTAAAGGAGATCAATCCTGAATATTCGTTGCACGGGCTGATGTTGAAGCTGAAACTCCAATACTTTGGCCACCTGATGCGAAGAACTGACTCATTTGAAAAGACCCTGATGCTGGGAAAGATTGGAGATGGGAGGAGAAGGGGATGACAGAGGAAAAGATGGTTAGATGGAATCACCAATGCGATGGACATGAGTTTGTGTAGGCTCTGGGAGTTGGTGATGGACATGGAATCCTGGTGTGCTACAGTCCATGGGGTTGCAAAGAGTCAGACACAACTGAAAGACTGAACTGATTTGGAAACAGTTCAGTGGTTTTAAACTCTTGCTTTTTAAGATTTATTAGATAAGACCAACAGATTAATCCCCACTACTGAGGAAAGACCCTTCTGAATACTGTACTCAGTTTCTCTGAATTATGAGGTTTTCCAGCCTGGCTGGTAGCAACGGGCAGTATTCCTGCAATCTGCATGAATGCTGGGTACCATTCTCTCTAGTTTTTTCAGATAGTTCTTTTTCCAGTCTTAAGTGCCTTCGTTATATACATGCAGTGATCAGTATTCTGCTAAATTCTTGAGGAGGATGCTCTGCATGTGTTTGGAGTTTTCTGTCTATACTACTGTTTCCTTTCCAGTATTCTGATCTGCAAACTCTTGCTGTAACGGCAGCAAGAGTCTTTTCTGATTCTCAGCATCTCCTAAACTCAGGGAGTCTTCATCTTTCACCTGGGTTATTCCTTTCTGTGTTGTAATCTGAAATGTATCAAGGCAGTAAGCTGAGGCAATTTTGGAGCTCACCATTTCTCAAGGGTCAGTATTCTTTGTTGCTGATGTGCAGTGTTTTAAAAACTATTGTTCCATGTATTTTGTTTGATTTTTTTGCTTGTTTCAAATAGGAGTGTAAATCTGATCCTTCTTATTCCATGTGGGCTGGAAGTGAAGTTTCCATTATCATTGACTCTTCACCCTCTCTTTCTTTTCTACATACTTAGTTGCCTGAGTAGATTTGGTCTCTCAAATTCATTTATCTTTCTTCTGTCATCGATCTTTTTAGTATACTTACCTAATTTAATTTTTTATATCCTTTGTCTTTGTTTTCGTAGCTGTTAAGTATATTATTACCACTATTATTATTCATAAACTACTTCCTAAAGGCAATTCTCATTAGAAAGTTTTATTATTTCTAATTACCTGTCAAAGTGAGTTCAGTCAAGCATTTGAGTGTTTTGATAATATGACCCTAATCTTTCTTTTCTGCCATTTACTAATAACCCTGTGCCTATTGCATAGTCCAGCAAAATTAAATTATAAACAGTCTACTAAACAAAGCCCATTCCTTAGTAATAGCCTTAATGCCCTGTTACTCTTGCTTCATGGAATATTCTCTTTATCCTAATGTGTTAAAATTTTATTCCCCTTTGAAATTTTACTCCTGTCCTCACAAGTGTTACCTTCTTGAAAACCTTTTCTGATTAAACAGGTATTATTAACTCTCATAATACCTTTTTTGTATCTCTTTTATGTTTCATATAATATTTTGCCTCATTTTAAAGTTATTGGTGGCATTATGATGATTTTTCCTTCTAAAGGTTGAGCATCTTACATCTTACTAAGTTTTGTATCCCTAAGTAGTGTCAAATTTATATTTTGTGAGATATATTAGATCATCTTTGGTGTTAATTTTTATATATTTTATTGGAAGTAATTACTAAAAGTTTATTTATAATTTGATTCTAACAGTATTTTTCTATACTTCTTTTTCACTGAGGTGCCTGTATCTCTGTTGTTGAATTCTTTTCAGAGGGGATCCTATATTAATTTTTTAAACTACTTCCTAATTATTTTTAAAATTGATGAATAGCTTTCAAGTAGCAAAGTGCACAAATTTTAAATGTACAGCTCATGAATGTTCACATATATAGTTCACATATATATGTACCCATGTCATCATCATTCAGATTAAGATAAAAGAATACTTGGAGCACACCAAAGGCATTCTTTGTTTCTCCTTTCACACAGTATATGCTCTGCATGACCACATTAAAAAAATTCAAGCTGAGTTTGTCTTTTATGCTTTTTTAAAAAAAGCAATTGCAAGGTCATTTTTGAACATTTTTAAATTATTAACAATACCAGAGTTCTCTAAATATGAGAGATTTAATCACTAAGTGATTGAAATATAAACTTGTGTTGAATTGTTTTGTATGGAAATGGACTAAGGATTTAGTGATTAGTTGTATCTCAAGAGTTAATCAAGTTTCTCTAGATTTATTTAGGAATGTCATGGTTTCAGTTTTATATGTGATTGTATGAGTTGATTAATATTTCCTTTTTACCCTCACTTTTCTGGGGCCAGGAACTTGTTTTTCCCCCTCTGATTTAATGTTGCTAGTATAAATACCATACTTAGCACATACTAGGAACTTGAGAAATATGTGTTAAGTAAATGAATGAGAAATGGAAAATTTCTGCTTTAATTGATTTTGATAGAAGGTAAGATAGTTAAAGAACAACCAACAAAAAAATTCTGAAATGAGAGCAAACTGCAAGATTGCCTTGACTCTAATTGGACATATAAATGAAGATTTTCAGAACTCATAAAATAATTGGAGGAAAACCAGGTAAAATCAAAAAATAACTTACTTTTGTGGTGTTGTTACTTTATAGGTATCTTATATTGGAGAAGGCATCAGATGAACTTGTTGAACGAAGTCATATTTTTAGTAGCTTCTTCTACAAATGCTTGACAAGAAAGGAAAATAATTTAACAGAAGATAATCCAAATCTTTCGTAAGTCAGTCTTCCAATATACTTAAATTTTAAGAGGAAAGCATTATTATTTTGATGCTCCTAGCAAAACACTTTCTTACTGTATTTGCTAGAGTGAGCAGTATTACCACTTGTGCATGTCCTGGGCCTGTCTGTTCTGAAAGGCATTTCTCACCCTTCCACTGTTCTGTTCCTCATCACAGAGAGGCTTACTCTTGCAGGTTGCATTTCCAATTGTACTGTTGGGAATATTAGAGGTTGGATGGCAAGGAAAGAAGATGTCAGGATGTTTCTTCCTTACCCTCTTTGCCTTGGCTAGTTATTTTGGTAGTGATTCTATTCATTTGTGGGCCCTTCTTTCACTGGACAGACCTAGGCTCTTCTTTCACTGGACAGGCAGAGCTCTAACTTCTATCTGGAGCCACTACTTCTTCACTGTCCCCTTGAGCATTGGGTGTAGCATTGTCCTACTATGCCCAGCTCTGGTTGCCTCACTGATTGCCTTTTGTGGCTTTGCTCTTTTTCTATCACCACTGTAGCCAATAATTTGCATTACATTTTATCTGTCTTAAATATATATGAAGATTTATGTTTTCCTGGTTGGACTTTCACTAACATACTACTATTTAATTAAACTGAGGTAACATTATAAAAAATACTATGTTTGTCCCCACAATTTACCTGAATTTCTGTCCAAGTATTTTTTTTTATAATTCTAAAACTTATAGAGCAGTGGTTCAGTTCAGTCACTCAGTTGTGTCCAACTCCCTGCGACCCCATGGACTGCAGGACGCCAGACCTCCCTGTCCATCACCAGCTCCCAGAGTCTACCCAAACTCATGTCCATTGAGTCGGTGATGCCATCCAACCATCTCATCCTCTGTCATCCCCTTCTCCTCCCACCTTTAATCTTTCCCAGCATCAGGGTCTGAGCAGTGGTTAGGGACAGGAAAAAAGAAGGAATGATTTTTTTAATCTTAGCAGTAACTTGAATAGTTGTGAGCAGAGAGCCATTTCATCTTTCTCCCCAACCCTAATACTCTGTGTGATAATCTGTATGGTAGGTGTATGATAAAATTAAGAGCTTCTATTTTTTTAAAAAGTTAATGTAAACATCTGTCTACCACTTTACAAGGTACATTTTTGTACATTATTTATTCCCAAAACAGTGCTTTTAGATATGTAAGGCATTTTTCAGATGAAGAAGCAGGCCAATGAAGATTGTCAGAATTCTGATAAAGTGACAGAACTGATGGTACTTAAATCTTTATCTTTTAACCATTAGTCCAGAGATGTTTCTGTTTTACTTGATGGCCTTCAATAAGATGGCTGTGAGAGTTGTTTCATCCCTTTAAAATAATAGGAGCAATAAGCAACTAAAAAGATGATTAAATGGGTAAACTGAGTTTGTTGTGTTGTTGGAGAAAAAGAATAGCAATAGAGAGAGTATTAACATTTATTGAGTACCTGCTTGGAACCAGGACAGTGAACATAAGGTTATTGTTTGATTCTGCAATAGTCTTATGAGATAAATGGCCATTATTGTGAACTGAAACTTTAAAAAGTTAGATAAGTTATCAGAAGTTGGGTAAAGCTTTCCAATTTCAAAGTTCAAGCTCCTTCTGTTATTTATAGTATTGCAGCTGTATAATTTATGGTCTAAATTGAAACAAGTGAATAAAAGGAGGATCTATTAATAGCTACACTGGACAACCTGTGTATATTGGTTGTGACCTAGACAAACTGGAATGTGTGGTCATCCGTATTTTGAGTGTCTTTATAGGTTTGAAATCTGTGCTGGTAGACAGGGCCTTCCAGGATCAACTAAGGAGAAAATCACAGTATGAAGATATTCCTTATAGTTAGGGCTAACAGAGGGGGATATATGGAAGGGGAGGATATAGTAAACAAATTAGATATTTAACATTTCTCATGCCCTCCTCTTTTATTTTATGTGTATAGAAATTGATGGTTGGCACCCTACACTTAATCCCACATTTTGTGTTAAGATTATTAGTCAGTGTGGAGATTATGCAGTTGGCATACCTATGTAGAAACTGAGGAAATGAAAAGGTAGATTGTGCTGTATTGAAATTTTTTTTTGATTAAAAAATTAGGAAAAAACTTAGATATTATATGCCTGAACATATATAAACATAAGACAAAACTAAGTTAGATAAGTGACTTCTTCCAGGGTAAGATAGATACTACATGTATCTTATGCATGATGTATCTTCATATACATGTATCCATATACATATGAACACATACATACATATACACACACTAATACTCATACTAATGCTTGGTCGATGTGTATATAGTTAGTATTCACACAAAGAATCCCTACAAATTGGCTTAAAAAAAAAAAAAGAATCCAGAAACACACTTGCGAAGGATACAAACCATGATTTATGGCCAGTGAATCCTACAGGAAGCTCAGGCTATTAATGTTAGGAAATAGGACACTAAATGATAAACAGTTATTACTGCAGTTTATGAGATTCAGCAAGATCCATTTCTGTCCATCTCCCTAAACTCATCTCACGACATTCTCTCCCTTCATTTACTATACTTCAGCTCAGCCTGCCTCCTTCTAGTTTTTGAATATGCTAAGCTCTTTGCTGTTTTCTGACAGAAATTTCTTCTCCTGGTACTTTTTTTTCTCTCATGGTACTTTTTAGTTTACTTTAAAACTATTTCTAATAATTTTTATGTTTGTTTTTTTCTTTTCAGTCTCTCATTCTAAAATATAGCTCCATAAGGTCAGGGACTGCATCTGTCTTTTTTTCTACTCTATACCTGGTACATTTTGCTCAGTTCTTAAAACATACTAGGAACTCAAAACAAAAGATAATAATGTATGTTATTGAACAGGGAGAGAACTGTTAGACATTTAATTGAGAATTTTCCAGTTCGTTAGGAACAGAGAGTAAGAGATTATATTGTGGCCCTATATTCCCTCTTATCATCCTTGCTCCATCCACTGTCTGATGTATTCCCAGTGACGTAAAGTTAGCATAATCAGAAAATTTATCAAACACCAACATAAAACAAAAGAAAACCAGCTGTCTCTTTTAAGATTTTTCAAATGGAAAACAAAGAGATTCTGTACTAGGTAAAAATAATTATTTATAATCATTGTAATGGTTGGATCACTTTGAAATTAGAAAATTGGTAAACATATGACTCATTATTTTACAAAGTTGTTCTTTTGCATAGTGTCTGATTCCTACCACATCCTTTAGCCTTTTCTAGATTCCATTTTACTCCCAACATCTACTCCTGTGAGTTTGGTTAGATATTCTCATGGACAGGGATAGAGCAAAGATTTCTGTTTCCTGTGTTACTTGGTATATAAATATATAAGAACAAACCATGGTTTGTTTAATTTTCTAACTAAAAAGACGTCCTTCCTGGGACTGAGCCAGATGTCATGCCATAATCTCCTTTATGCAGCTGTGAAATGCCATCCCTTTCCTAGAACCTTTTTTGACATCCAAACTTGGTTTGATATCTTCCTTCTTTAACTCCCTAATGACATAAAGAAAAGGAACTATTATTTGTGTGTCCCAACCTTTTTCTTGATGGTTTTCTTAGATGCCATCACCATAATTCATTTGTATCCCTTATGAAACTTACATTTTAGGTATTTGTTGTAGTTTTTTTTTTCTGTCTTCATTATTTTGTAAATTCCTTTAGGGCAATGTGAGTGATTTTCATTATTCTTAGGAATCCAATATTTATCAAAGAAATAAAATAAAAGATGGATGGTGATATGCTTAACTCATTGTCCTGTGATGTTCTTTTTTTTTTTTCTTTGATGTGGACCATTTCTAAAAACTTTATTGAATTTGTCACAATGTTGCTTCTGTTTTATGTTTTGGTTTTTGGCCAGGAGGCATGTGGAATCTTAACTCCCAGACCAGGGATCGAACCTGCATCCTCTGCATTGGAAAGCAAAGTCTTAACCGCTGAACTGCCAGGGAATTCCTTGTCCTATAATGTTCTTATAAGTGAGATAAAAGGAGAAGAGTTTCATCTTTAAAAATTTAAGAATATATACCTCATCCTCCTCTTCTGTTAAGTTTTAACAACTCCCTCATCACACATACAACATTTAGACAGTTCTGTTAAGGTTTAATGATAATATTTTATATCAGAATAAAGAGGTATAGCTGTTCATATTTCAGTTGTTCAGACACTTTTAGAATCTCTAGAGCATTTTATTAATTGCTGCCTTTCTCTTATCCATTATTTTATGTTTATAGATAGTGGTCATATTTAAAAACAGCCAGATGTTAATAAAAGCACATTTTCCAGTCTGTTAAATATTGTGTATCTTGAAGAAGATGGTTAAATAAACTAAAACTAGCATTTTTTCAGTGTATAAAATGACTCTTGAAATTTTTATCTTAAATTTTAAATTTTCTCTCTATCAAATATATCTATCTTTTTATTCCCAGAATGGCTCAGAGAAGACATAAGAGAGTAAGAACATGGACTCGTCACATAAACATCTTTAACAAAGATTACATCTTTGTGCCTGTAAATGAGTCGTGAGTATTTCAGATATTTTTTTTTTAATTGGAGGGTGGAGAAAAGTACTTTGTGCATTTTTAGATTAGTAATCAGTAAAAAAGTATAGGTATATCAATCAAGGTGTTATGTTTAAATATTTTTTCTAAGGAAGTAGCTAAAATAAATGAGATTATTTGTCTTGGATTTTGGTTTGACAGTGCTTATGTTGTATATAGTGAAAAAAATAAAATGACAAATGCCCACAAGACTATAATGATGAGACATAGAGTTTTGTGAGGGATACTCAAGAAAAGATTTTCTAAACAAAAAAGGAAAAGCATTCAGGGTGAATCTTCAAATATTTAAGAGAACAAACTCTTTAAGCACTAAAAGAAAAAAAGATGATGCTGTAAGTCTGTTTATTTATTAAAGCAGATCCTCAGCAGGAAATATTAATTATATAAAATGTAAGTTTGAATTACTCTGATTTTACCCTAAGAAGCCTTAGTACTTTTTAAATTAGTTGTGAAATGTTTGTTCAGATATTACAGTGAACTTTTTCAGAATTAATATTTGTCATACCCACCTTCTCAGCTATAGTTCTAGAGCATATTCTTCTATATTGCTTAGATTTTGTATTAAGATTATATTTCTTTTTCAACAGGTCTCACTGGTATCTTGCAGTCATTTGTTTTCCATGGTTAGAAGAAGTTGTTTATGAAGATTTTCCACAGACTATATCCCAGCACTCCCAGGCTGAGGAATCCCACCATGACAGTAGAACAATAGGTTATAAACTTAATGTGGATCATATTTTTAATAATGATGCAAAAGTAAAATGATTTTAGAGAACAATATGAGGTTGAAAGATAGTATAGATAGTATAATTATTTATCATTTAATTTATTAGAAGAAATGTCTGAAATTTTCATGATACCCAGACTCATGTATAAACAAAATGTAATCTTCAAGTTATACTGTTATATCAAGTTTATCATAGCACTTTTTATAAAATATTCTTGCTAAGAATTCATATCACATATCTTCAGACATAACTTGAAATCTACCCTTTTTTTCTTTCTCTTGGTATAAATCAAGACAGGTCGTGTTGACACTTGTAATTTGACTAGGTAACATAGAGGTCTCTTTCCTCCATTATTTTTATTTGGCAACCCAGATAGATCTTAAGTAGGTAAATAAGCCTATTTTCTTTGAGAAAAAAATCAAACCATATTTTATAGCTGTAGCCTAAGCAGCAAGCAGAATTAATATTAGTCATTAACATTAATACTAGCCAAACCTGTATCTTTTGTGGGAAAAGAAAAACTGAAAAATATAGTAACTAATTGATTATTTTCAATTTTGTCTAATTCTCCTGTGCTATAAAAGTGTATTTATGCAATACCATATGATCATATGTTAGAAGAATTATTACTAGATGAATTAATGGTCCTCTGCATTAGAACAGCAGAGATTTTGATAAATGAGCATTCTATGAAGTTTGTCTTTTTATAGGAAACTGGCCCAGCTAACTCGTATTTCAAGATTTGGCGGAGGGTTTATGTATTATCTCATGACAGCTAATTAAGCATTGTCTGTTTTAACTGTCACTTGGATTTTTTTGTAATATTAACCATTAAAAAAAATTGAGTAGTTCCCAGGTATTCTTTTTCCTTTAACTACTAGTGTGCATACACATTACAGTTTTTATCCCACTACTTTGTAGTAGACATAAAATAAACACACATAACTGCTTTGTTATTTCTAACTAGATAATGATCTGCATACTTCTTCAGCACTGTCCTCAGGTACAGAAGATTCTCAAGTAAGTGTGTTTTTATAAATGTGAAGGGAGGAAAACTCATGAATATAACAATTCTATTTCAAATAAGGCATAGTTAGGTAGGCTATGACAGATACAGATGGACCATATGGTTAAATTATGCTGATTTATGATTCTTTGATTTATTTTGTTGGTATAGGAAAGAGATCAAGGGAAATTGTCTTTCTTTTTGGATCTGTTTATCTTACTTTAACTTCCTAGATTCATTTATTTAGTAGTTTATCTGATCATCTTGGTCAGCTAACTTTCTAATTTCTATGGGAAAATGTACTTTTATTCTTCATCATTTCATCAAATTTTGCAATAATTGTTGTTCAGTTGCTGTCATATCCGACTCTTTGTGATCCTGTGGACTGCAACATGCCAGGCTTCCCTGTCCTTCACTATCTCCCAGACTTTGCTCAAATCCATGTCCATTGAGTTGGTAATATTATCTCATCCTCTGTTGCCTCCTTCTCTTCCTGCCCTCAGTCTCTCCAGCATCAGGGTCTTTTTTTCAGTGAGACAGCTCTTTGTATCAGGTGGTCAAAGTATTGGAGCTTCAGCTTCAGCATCAGTCCTCCAATCAATATTCAGGGTTGATTTCCTTTAGGATTGACTAGTTGGATCTCCTTGCAGTCCAGGGACTCTCAAGAGTCTTGTCCAACAACACAGTTCAAAAGCATCAATTTTTCAGTGCTCAGCCTTCTTTGGGCTTCCCTTGAGGCTCAGCTGGTAAAGAATCCGCCTGCAATGTGGGAAACCTGGATTCAATCCCTGGGTTAGGAAGGTCCCCTGGAGAAGGGAAAGGTTACCCATCCCAGTATTCTAGCCTAGAGAATTCCATGGACTAGTTGCAAAGAGTCTGACACGACTGAGTGACTTTCACTTTCAGCCTTCTTTAAGTTCCTGCTCTCACATCTATACATGACTACTGGAAGAACCATAGCTTTGACTATACAAACCTTTGTCAGCAAAGTGTTGTCTCTGGTTTTAATACACTGTGTAGGTTTGTCTAGCTTTCCTTCCAAGGACCAAGTGTCTTTTCATGGCTGCAGTCACCATCCACAGTGATTTTGGAGCCTAAGAAAAGAAAATCTGGCACTGATTTCCACTTTTTCCTCTTCTGTTGCCATGAAGTGATGGGACCAGATGCCATGATCTTAGTTTTTTGACTGTTGAGTTTAAAGCCAGCTTTTTTACTCTCCTCTTTCACCTACATCAAGAAGCTCTTTAGTTCTTCACTTTCGGTCATTAGAGTCATATTATTTGCATATCTGAGGTTGTTGATATTTTTCCTGACCGTCTTGATTCCAGCCTGTGATTCATCCAGTCCAGCATTTCATATGATGTAAGGAGATCAGCCCTGGAATTTCTTTGGAAGGAATGATGCTGAAGCTGAAGCTCCAGTACTTTGGCCACCTCATGCGAAGAGTTGACTCATTGGAAAAGACTCTGATGCTGGGAGGGATTAGGGGCAGGAGGAGAAGGGGACAACAGAGGATGAGATGGCTGGATGGCGCACTGAATCCATGGGCGTGGGTCTGGGTGAACTCTGGGAGTTGGTGATGGACAGAGAGGCCTGGCATGCTGCGATTCATGGGGTCGCAAAGAGTCGGACACGACTGAGCAACTGAACCGAACTGAACTAAACTCCTCATAGAAGTTAAATAAGCAGGGTGACAGTATACAGCCTGGACATACTCCTTTCCCAATTTTGAACCATTGTGTTGTTCCATGTGC